>ML808282.1:55684-86202 GCA_009831015.1 Picea engelmannii
CCATCAAGAGAGCATGAAAATATGATTTGGGAAGTTCATTACACTCGGGAGAAAACACAATTTGACGTGGAAACAATAGTGACAATACTACAAAATAATTTTTATTGGTCAAATCCAACAAGATGTCTGAATGTATATCAGATCCTTCATTGTATGCACAATTTCCAAACCCGCCATCAAGAAACAATGGCTATACACCCCCTTGCCTACGCTTGATAGACCCTGGAATTGCATATCCATAGATTACACGTCAGGTCTACCTTTAACCAAGTATGGTAATGACCATGTCTTTGTGGTCATTGATCGATTCTATAAGATGACAATTTTGGCACCTTGAAAGAAGAGTATCATAGTCGAGGACATCATTAATATCTTCTTTGAACATGTTTGGGTTGATTTTTAAATACCATAGACCATTATTTCATATAGAGATAATAGGTTATTGAGTTCTTTCTGGTCCATCCCATGGTCGATGATGGACACCATGTTGAACAAATCAACTTCCTTCCATCGATAAACTGATGGAGAAAAAAAGGTAGTCAACATGATGATTGTTTATATCCTAAGGATGTATAATTCCAAACATCCATGGCCATGGAATGAGAGCCTTTCGTATCTTCAACATAGCTACAACAGATCCCTCCACAATGCTATTGGCCACAACCCATTTCAGGTGTTCTTAGAGTTCCAACCATTAGCCCCCATTGTTGTATCACTTCCCATTGCAACAACATAAGAAGAGTCCCCCCATGCTCAAACCAAGGTTGATCAAGCAACCAAATTTGTTGAACAATTCTAGGACATCCAACAACAATTTCATGATATTTTTTCGAATGTCAATGCCAAGTACAAGTAGTGCTAGGATTAGTATCAAGCACTTGGCCCCTATAAAATGTAATCCTGATTGCATTGAAGAAAATTGATTGAATCATGGACACTAGGATGAAGGGAACCCGTTAGCATAACATATAACTCTATTGGGTTGTCAAAGCAGGGGAACTTCTTTAGGAAGGAAAGTAGTTCACTAGAAGTAAGATTCAACAGACGTTTCCCCATGTGATGAAGGAACTTGACACAATGGGGACCATTGATTCCTAAGAGGGGAGGACTAATATAGGTGAATAGTGGTGGCCACCCACCTCATCCACTAATTCAAAATGGTTCCACATCTTGGGATTTTTTCTATAGTTTTTTGGCTCCCAAATGTCTTGTCTGTTTTTGAGTCCCTAAATGGAATTTTGTTTTTAGGTGAAAACACCAATGAAGTAGATGAAGGAAGATGTTAGGCCATTTGGAATGTTTACTTCTTAGTTTTACCTTTCTAATGGGATACCGAGTGACCCAAACAAAGATCATATGCAAATGTTATGCCCCCGAGAAGTTGACATATCAACTAACCACATTGCCACCCATAAACCTTTTTTCATTTCATGTTCTAGGGTTAGGATTTTTTATGTTTAGGGTTTTCTCATTAATGCTTTATGTTAAAATTCATTTTTTGTCTCTTCGTAATTAGCTTCTTTCAAATGAGCATAGCTGACACATCTCTCTCGTTACGGATAAGCTACCACCATTCTATATATCTCATGTGCTTTGCATTTTATAGTCTTCTGTATTTCAAACAATCATTAATAGAATCTAACTTTAATTGTATTATTGTGTTTCTTGCAATATCTCTATGTGTTTCCTTGTTATATGTTTGTCTTCATATCATTCTCAATATAATTCAGATAAAACTTGGAATCAATAGTGAAATTGATACTTGACGAAAAACAAATTGTATGTGAATGGATTCATAATCATCACATCTAAGGTTGTCCAAGTTGGTTCTTCTTCATCATGTTGAATGTGAGAGACTTCCATGAAAATAAAAATAAGGAATGTCAGCAACAAAGATAATTCCCTCCTCATTTCCTTGGCTCTATTTTGATGATAAATTTAAAGGTTTTATGCTATCAAAACGTTGTTGTTTCTATAGATATATATAATAATAATAAAAAAATACAATTATAAAAGTGGGGTTTCCATTAAAAAAAATACAATTCAAAATATTTGAATATTTTTGAGTAACGACATATATTATCATAATATTTTATAAATTAGTTTATCTTTTTGGATCATTTAATATTTTGTATAGCAGTTTATGGCTATATAATTTTGACGGTCTTCTAAAATGCAGGGAAATCCCTAACACCTCAAACCATTTTAAAACCGATAATAATAGTATCACTAAACCTAATACATACCATATGTTTATCTCCCAGGGCCTTTATTCTACTCTCGTTGGAATATTGAGACAATAAGAACCTTGCCAAACCCTATAGATATAATATGTTTATATGTGAAGACCTTGATTCTGATCTTATATTTTTAATTTTTATTATTCGGAGATAGAGAGAGCTTTTAAGGTGAGTTATGAAATTATTTTAATTTATTGTTAAAATGTGAAACAAAAAAATAGGACAATATTTATATACACTATGAAATTTCGTGCCCTCTTTCTCTTAGTTTGACAAAATTGTCGATGTTGAAAGTTATTGGACAAGAAGTAATGATCTTGAATGCAAAATGTTGCACATACAAGCTCAAAGTCAAAGTCAAGCTCAAGCACACGGAAGCCTTACCCTTAAAAAGGGGTTTACTATGTTAAAGTATAAAAGTTGTTTTTGTCAAAATTTGTAAGAGTTGGTTTTAGTCGAAATGTATAACTGAACTTAAAAGAAATAGTCGAAATGTATAACTGAACTTAAAAGAAATATATGTTAAGATTTCGTTATGGCCACTTGGATATAATTGAGGCCAATTTAATGTTTTCGAAAGCGGTTTAGCATGTTCAAAGTCTATATGTTGTGCTCGATCATATTTGCAAGGATCATAAGAGTTGGTTTTGATGGAAATGTGTAAATGAATTTATAACAAAAATGTATTAAGATATGGTCACATTAGTCGAGGCCAATGTAATATTTTTAATAATATATTTAAGTTTTATTTTTCTATATTAATCAATTACTTAATAATTTTATTTTTAAAACCTCCTTACATGTTCGATTTTATATTATGGAGTTCTTTTTAAATCATTGATTTAACTTTTGTAATTAGATAGATCTTGTATATAATTTTATTAAAATAATTGTGTTAGAAATATATAATATAGGGTGATGACCGTTTTGAAATTATATCTCTGTAATTTTTAACGGGAATAATATTTCTTGTGGCTTTGAACGGAAATAATACTTCTCTGCCGTTTTGAAATTATATCTCTACAGTTTTGAACGAGAATAATACTTCTCTGTTTTTTTGAAGGAGATATTTTATTTCTAAGATTATATATTTGAGGTTTTGAAAGGGAATAATACTTCTCTTTGGTTTCTACCTTTTTTACCCAAAATAATCTCTGTAGTTTCTCCCGTTTTAGGAAATTATTTTTGGCTTCTTTAACCCCTTGAGCAATTGAATGTGTGAAAAGAGGTGAGTCACTTTTTACTTTGATTCAATTTTAATTTAAAATATATTTGTAATCTATTAACATAAAGAGATTTAAATATATTTTATTTATTTTTTATTTTAAGTTTCATAAGTAAAAATTGATTTGAGAGATAAAGTGAATCCAAAATAATAATTGTTACGTTTTTTTACTCTTCTTTTCAATATGAGCACTCCACCACCTATTCCAAAAAATCAACCTAACAAGGGGAGGCCCCCAAAAAACATCCTAGAGATCCTTTAGGATTATATGGAACTAGTAGAAAAAATAAGAGAAGAGAGAGATGCCAAAATCCAAATAGAGATAGAAACATTAGAAAAACGTAGTGAACAAAAAGACATAAAACTCCAAATAGAGCTAGAGGCAATGATTGATAAAAAAATTAAAGATACCATTCAAACTCAAATAGAGGATAGATTCTTAGGGTTCAAGAGTGAATTGCAAACAATGAAGGATATGATTCAAGAAATGGAAAAACATAAGCAATCAACCCAAGAAGGAGGGGTTGAAGAAAATCACAACTTGAGAGATAGGATTAAAGAGCTAGAAGAAAAACTAACCAACAATTTGACCCTCAATAATATGGAAAACAAATTGAATATCAAAGCCATCAAAGAGGAAATGAATAAGATAATCGAACTAGACCATGAGCGTCACAAAAGAGCCTTGAACCTCATAATTTTGGTATAAAAGAACAACAATAGGAGGATACACTAGCAATAGTAAAAAATGAATTAAATAATAAATCACAAATTGATACAACTTATCTCATAGAAGCAAAGAGGCAGGGAAAAATAATTGATCACAAAGATAGGTTGATCTGTGTCGATGTAAGTTGTAATGACCATAGATATAGCACACTTAGTAAATATCTTAGCTTAAAAGGGTCAGGAATATTTATAAATGAAGACCTCATTCCCGAAGACCAAGATGAATTGAGGAAGAAAGTTCAAAAGGTAAAAGAAGCCATGAAAGAAGGAAAACGGAAAATAATTAGAAATCGAAAAGCTATTGTTAGGGATATAGACCAGAAGGATAATATTAAATAGGAATTTGGGACACTCACGATACTTTTTTGGAATTTTCGTGGCTTTCCATGATGCAAAGGTCCTACACTAAGTTGGATCCCGAGTGATATTGATATTATCTGTCTACTTGAAACTTGGGAGCATGAGGAGTCTAAGGTCCCTAACATGGAAGGATTTTTCTTATGATCGGCATGGAACAAAAAATACCACCGTAGAGGGATATGAGTCATAGCTTGTTATATTATATAGAGCATTTATCCTCACATTCAACTTCATAAGATTGACCCTCTTAATCGACACATTTGGATAGAAATTTCAGACATCAATGCTAAGAAGATGTATATAGCAATTTGTTATTTTGCACCTATTAATTGTAATTTTTATAAGAAAAAAAATCTAGATAACAATTGTCCTTACAATAATCTATAACAAGATATTTATAGTTTGAAAAATGAAGGTAATATCCTCTTTCTAGGAGACTTTAATGATGAGAATGCAAATAAACAAGCTACTCTTTTAAGTAATGACTCCAACCATAATCCTTTATGGCTAGATGAGGACCTTGTTTTATCTAATAGCTACAAAAGAAGATCTGAGGACCTAATTGAGAATTTGTTTGGTATTGAGTTGGTCAATCTCTGCAACTCTCAAGACCTGATAATTTGTAATTGAGTAATAAAGTGGCCAATCTCCAACTAGATGACTTATATTCATGGGCTAGGTAGTAGTATTGTAGATTATGTGATATTTGATATCCCTGTTTCCAACCAAATAGAAACTTTTGACCTTTTAAATGACCATGAGCCTCACTCTGATCATAAGCCTTTAAACCTAACTCTAAACTTTTCCATGCATAGGAGCGCCATTGAAGAGAATTATGATAACCAAAGGAATTTTCACTTTGACAAAAATAAAGTTGATATTTTCTTAAAGGATTTAAATAGTAAATTAAATATCCTAACTTATAAGGACAACATTGAAAAATTCTATCATAATTTTACAACTACCCTTTCCATTTCTATTAACAAGTTCTCTTTCAAGGTGTCCTATAAAAATAATAATATAATGACCAACCCTTGGTATGATAAAGAATGTAAAATTTCTAGGAAATCCATTAGGGGTGCTTCTAATGATTCCTTAAAACTGAATAAGATCAATACGTACAAAGCCCTCATTAAAAGGAAAAAAAAGATATTGTATCAATAAAATGCAAGAACAACTTTCACAACTATATAAGCTATATCCTAAAAAGTTCTCGAGCCAAATTCTAAAACGCAACACTAAATAAAATAATAGGATTTCCTTAAGGGACTGGAATTCCTACCTTAAAAGTATTTACGAGTTCTCTAATGCCATGGACACCATTCCTATTGTCCCTACAAAGGAAGAAGTTTTCTCTTTAGATGACATAGAGTTCAGGGTTAAGCGACCTGCAAATTGGAAAGCTAAGCACATTGAAGGATACCAAGATGAAATTTTTAAAATCAGAGGGCCAATCCTTATCCCTCACATAAACAAGATCTTCAATTTAGCAGTTAAGAAGGGCTTCCCTAAACCCTGGAAGCAAATCCTCATTGTTCATATTTTTAAAAATGGGGATAGAAACATTCCCTCTAATTATAGGACCATTATGATTAGCGCAATTTTAGCCAAGCTTTATGGAATTATTTTGCAAAAGATGATTAGCCTTTGGCTAGAAAGTCACGATTAAAGAGATAAAGGCCATGTCAGGTTTAGGAGATATCATTCCACTGTGGACCATATTGTTACCTTTATAATCATTTCAAAGGAGTTCTGCAATTCTAAAACCAATCTTTTGTGTTGCTTTGTTGACTTTAGAAAATATTTTGACATGGTTCCTAGGAAAAACCTTTGGAATAGGTTGGAAGAGATAAAAGTGACTCTCGAGTCGAGGGATGCAGAAATAAGTATGTATGAGAACGTTATTGATAAGTTTAAAAACCCTGAGGGTTGTTCAAAAGTGATTAACTTCAATATCAGAGTCAAACAAGGTTGTCCCTTGTTCCCTACCCTTTTTGGCATATACATTAACAAGTTATAAGATTGCTTGGAAAAAGTAGGTTGTGTCAGCCCTACTCTCACAGGTATAGTCATCAATCTTCTTATTTATGTCGATGATATCGTTCTTATGGAAAGGAGTCCCCATGATCTTCAAAACCAACTAAGAATCCTCAAGGATTTTTACTCCAATATGGGTATGATTGTTAATACTGATAAGACTAAGGTCATGATTATTAAATCCGATAAGATCCTTTATGATACCTTTGTATATAACAAAAAAATGGACGAAGTGACTTCATACAAATATCTTGGAATCGATATTCACCACAAGCTCAATTGGAATTATAGCATTGAGAAAAGGATTATTGGGGGATGTAAAGCTTATTATAGGCTTGAAAACAATTGTAAATCATCTAATATTTGGAGATGGGATAACAAGAAACTCCTCTTTGAGACTCTTTTTACACATGTTATTCTTTATGGATGTGAATTTTGGGGTTCTATTTTCTCTCGTGAATCCTGGAGAAAGATAGAGCAAATACAAAATAATTTTATAACCTATAATCTCAAAATTAAAGGAAATATGCCCTATCACATCATACTCTTAGAAGAAATCCTCTCCCTCATTGACATCATGGATATGACAAGACACCTAATGTATAAGAACAAGTTAAACAACATGGAAGACAAAACGCTTCCTAAAATTTCTTAAAAATCGAGTCATAACCACCATCGACTCAAGCGACGATGGCATAAATATGCTTGGTCTTGACTAAACTATTGGGGAATCATGGAAGACACCATTTTTCAAAATAAATATACTATTAAAAAAAACATCAAATCAAAATTTAAGGAGAAAATGTGGTGTGATAAAGAGTTAGAGGAAAAAAAAATTTAAGGTATTATAAAGATGTAATCAACCCTAATCTAGAAGATCAAAATTATCTATTGGTTTTTCTAAGAGTAAAGAAAAAAATAAGCATTGTTAATATAAGAAAAAATTCTCATGAGCTCCATAGTGAAACTGGGTGTTGGTCAATTCCTAAAACACCATGGGATGAAAGAGTGTGTCACCTTTGTGACACTAAGAAGGTTGAGGATGAAAAGCAATTTCTCTTAGATTGTCAAGCATTACATATCATTTTCAAAATATTTTTCACACTAACAACCTTTCTAACCTCTTAACTCAAAAAAAGTATGGTGATCTTGGAAAGCTTCTCTTAATGCTTTTCGAGCACAGAAACAAAATTCTAAAGAATCACAAGTAATCACTTACCCTCTAAAGGTATGATAGACCAATTTGGTCTTAGTGGATGTTAATCATCATCATCATCATCATCATATGGTAAGACTCTCTCAATTAGGTACCACTTTACCTTTTCTCTTTTCTAAACATCTTAACGTCTTCGAAAATATGGGTACCACACACCTTTTGTTGTATCTAAAAATTCTTTAAAATTTCACAACTATCCAAAAATTATTTCCCCCTCTGTAGAACCCTTCTAAACATTGGGTTGATATTAATTGATCAACTACTCTAAGTACTAAATTTAGTTTAATTAATTCAAATTCTTGCATATAGAAAAGGGTTTTTATACTGTACAAAATTTTGTGATTGTTTCCTAATCAACATATTTTAATTAACATTTACATCTACAACTAAATCAATCAAATTAAGAATTCAAAAATATAATTGAAACATATTAATTGATGTAATTAGTCAAGAGTTAGGAAAATACATGCACCCTATTTGATTGAGAAGTCGAACCCCTTAGCTCCTTAACTCCTTATCAGTTTCCCAAAATGGGATTATTAACCTCCCAACTATCTAGGAACAACTTATTTGACTCCCAAACTCTATGAAACCTTGGGTTTCATTTCCTCCTTTCCCAAATCTCTAAGAACAAAAAATATTCCACCACAAGTATCTCGATAGCTCTACAATTAGTTTTTGCATAGTTATGATCGTATATTTTTGATAGTTTCAATCCCTCCAATGGTTCTCCTACCCGTACAAAATATAAACCCTCCTCTCTCCTCCTAGTTAACCCCCTTTATCTTCCAAATAGATCCATCACCTTATCCCATTTCCATCCCACTTACCAAAGTCTCATCAACCACCCTCATTAATGGGAATCAATCACTTCTAGATATTTCAAAAGAGTAAATCAAAATAAAATAAGTAATTAAATGAATTTCGTAAATTAATTCAAATAGAGTTGTGAGCCCTCTTTCTCATGCAGGATTATAAATAAAACTTAAATATTTTCCCTAAAATTCACGTTAACCACCATAATCATTTACTACACGACACCAACCAATGGATAAAGTCAAGGAGGATATTTAATAACACTATAAATTTACATATGCAATATAATTTCCATAATGATTTCGTCATTAATTAAGTAGTTAATAAACTAGCTTAGTAAGTAATACATCAATTAGTTGTACTATCATACATACACAATGTATGTATGCATAGATACTATACATATAACTTGTAAATGTACTAATGATAAACAAACACTAATTCAAAATGCATGTTCACAACCATGTATTCACTATTATAAATCCAATAATGTGTCATTTGGTAACTTTTACTAACAAAATTACATTAATTCATTAGCCATTGATCATCACATCTAATGCATAGTTCTTATGTTCTCTCATCCAATATTGCATGATAGTAATACCTTTAAACAAAACATCCAGAAATATTACCAAATCAGTTAGCATAATTAAATATGAATTCAACATTACACCAACACCATCATAAATGTATTAAGAAAGAAATTAAAAAAAATGAGAATTGAATAAAGAATTGGGTTTGCATTTCTAACTCCCAATAGTCTAGTCCAAATCACCATTCTTCCCTAACCTACTTCCATCTTCCACATCATATCTTTTCCTCTATAGGAATATTCTATAACATCAACTATATTAAACTAACCCCATATATGAACCATAAGTGGAAGTGTTAACTATTTCAACAAGCTTCCCTAGATGGAAACTCATAATTACCATCACATGTCTAGGGGAACGTGGCTTACCATGACCCTCCAACGATTCCAAGTTTCAAAGGATAAACAATGGGTAATAACTCCACCCCTCTTTATAGAAATAGGATACACACCCTATCATATAGCATACCACGTTTTTGTTGTTTTTCTTATAGTTTTGTCATCGAATAACCAATTTGACAACTATTTTTTCTGTGAAACCTGCACTTTCCAAAATATCATAGAAATGTATTGAACCAATAATTAAATAAAAAAATAATTCTTCATAATATATCTTTTCTCTTTCAATACACAAGACATCTATGCCATATTAGTATCACATTTATCTAGATATCACCTATATTATTCAACATGTAGCTTAGTTTAACAAAATACAAGATCATCCATAACCATATAACTACTTATATGTGATTACCATGTTACTCCTCAATGAACAATGTAAAAAAAGATAGTTTATTTATCAAGTGCATGTAACATATTTATTCATTACAACATATAATCTAAACTTGTATGCATGTGCCACAATATTTAATTTAAATATTACATGTTATAAGTAAATCACATCACAACCACCATTAATAACATACATAATAACTATACATAAATTTTTCATATACATATTTATCAAGTGCATGTAACATATTTATTCATTACAACATATAATCTAAACTTGTATGCATGTGCCACAATATTTAATTTAAATATTACATGTTAAAAGTAAATCACATCACAACCACCATTAATAACATACATAATAACTATACATAAATTTTTCATATACATATATCCATGTTTCCTTATAATAAAGTTACATTKTTCTAATAGAGTTCCATAGATAATAATAAAATAAATACAAAATAATTCATAATGCATCTTGGCTACCAAAGTCAAAATGGCACATTACATACACCCATCATTCARGAAACTCCCAAATTTAAGGTAAAAAAAAATGTAGGATGATATCGATGCATGGTATTTTCATYCTCTCAAGTAGTATATCCTAGGCTATACTTTTGTCATTGTACCTTAACCTAGTCCACTAAAAAGTTCCTAAGCTATTTAACCCTATGGTCCAATATTCTTAATGGTTCGACCAAAATGGTTCCCACACATGAAACCAACAATTCCTTCTAGATAATTTTATGAGATTCATTAGCTACATAGTAGTGTAATAAAAATAAATGAAAACCATCATGAGTTTTATGCAAGTGGTATGGAAGTTCAAGATGATAAGTAGTTGGTTTGATTCTTTCCTAAATTTTAAATGTCCCTATAAATTGAGGTGACAACATTGTACCCTTTCCAAATTGAATGGTACTCTTATTAAACCTCATATCAATCAAAACATGATCCCCTACTTTATAAATTCGATAAGTCCTATGTGCATTGGCATAACTTTTCTATCTATATTTTGTTTCATTTACCCACTTCCTAATATGAATCACATGTTCCTCCATATCTTGAATCAATATTTTCCCTACTATCACTCAATCCTCTAACTTGTACCAACTCAATGGTGTCTTACATGGCCTTCCATATAGATCCTTATAATGAAGCATCTCAATTGAGATATGGTAATTGTTGTTGTAAGAAAACTCTACTAAATGTAATTTATTTTTCTTATGGGTTTGGTTATCCATAACATAAATCCTAAGCATGTATTCTGTCAGCTGATTAACTATAACCAGTTTCCCATCTATTTTAGAATGATACATTATTCTCAAGATCAATGGAGTTTTCAATGTGAACTATAAACTTTTCCAAAACCTAGACGTAATTTGAGAGTCTCTATCTAATATTGTATTCTTGGGAAACCCATGAAAATAAAAAATATCACTTATAAATGCACACACAATAACTGTTATGATCCAATGCCTTAAAATTGATAAAAGGTCAATGAAGATAGTCCAGTTCGAGGGAGGAACCTCCTTTTATAAAATATCCAACAAAAAATAATATATAAGATTACATAAGATGATCCTAAGACTAGGTCTCCTTGGTATATATAGGATATAAAGGGTACAATTATAAAGAAAGGGTACAATGAAGGGTTCTAGCCTACTTACAAATATAACACTAGAAATGTAATAATTCAATATCTAGGTCTTAATAAGGGGTTTTATATATAACATGGGGCTTTTTCTAGGGCTTAACAATCCCCTCCCCTTCAAACAAGTTTTTTCCTCAACACTTGACTAACCATGGGTGTTTCTGCATGAAGAACTCATCTTCCCATATAACCTCTTCCACTAGTAGGTTCTTCAATTTGACGAAGTACTTCATAATTTCTCAATTTCTCATCTTATTAATCCTTGTTTCAAGTATTTTTTCTGGTTCTAATATGATTTTCCCTTCTCCATTAATCTTTGGTAACATAGTTTTGACTGGGAATTGTTTTTGATTACCTTATTTAAACAAGAAATATGGAAGGATGGATGTACATGTGAATATTGAGGCAACTACAATTTGTAATGCATACTTCCAATCCTTTGGAAAACCTTATAGGGGCCATAATATTTGGGTTCTTATTTATTATCCTTCTTCTGTTGCTTGAGGGACATTTGTTTGTATGGTTGTATCCTAAAAAATACACAATCCCCAGTTCAAATTCCCTTTCACTGTGATGTTGATCAACTTGTTGTTTCATCCTATTTTGTGCCATAAAAAAGTTGTCCTTCAATAGTTTTATAACCTCTTGTTTCTTCCCTATGTGGTCTTCCATCACTTGAACCTTTGCAACACCTTTCAAGGCTGATGTGATGGATGGAGGATGACATCCATAAAGTGTCAAAAATGGTGACATTTTTTATGAAGTAAGGAAGGATGTGTTGTACCACCATTCCACCAAGGCCAACCACCTAACCCATTGTGTTTGTTTATGAAATGCAAAGCATCAAATATATCCTTCTCAAAATTTATTCACAATATCAGTTTTCCCATCAGATTGAGGATGGTAAGATGAGCTATGAGCCAATTGAGTACCCAAAAATGAAAATAATTCAGTCCAAAAATTTACAGTAAAACTTGGATCTCTATCACTTACAATAATCTTGGGGACTCCGTGTATATTTTGAAATGTGTCCATGAATTTTGTGGCTACTATACTTGATTTAAAAGGATGAGAAATAGAGAAAAAATGGGCATACCATTCAGTCAATCCACTACCACCATGATGACATTCTTTCCTTTAGATTTGGGTAAACTTTTAATAAAATCCATTGAAACTTCTTCCCAACATTGACTTGGTATAGCTAATGCTTGTAGGAGAAAAAGAATATTGATTGTCTCTCCCTTATTCTATTGGTAGGCTAGAGATTCTGACACAATATTTTGAACATCGGTTCTAATACCTTCTTAGAAAACCTCCTTCTTGATCTTGTGGTATGTTTTCAAGAATCCTTAATGCCTTCCTATAGGAGAAGTGTGCAATTCCAGAAGGATTGTTTGTTTGATTTGGGAATTCTTACATAAATATAAGACATCATGATACCATAACAAATCATTATTCCATAAAACATTATTCAATGAACTCGGGTCCTCTTGTAGTTTTTGAATGATCTTGCATTCCTCCTCTTGATCTTTCTTCCATTTTATCCTTTCTTCTTCCACCCAATCATATTGTGGAATATAAATAACACATAGTGAACACTTTTTTTCTTCTTATTTCCTTGAAATGGAATCTATCATAACATTATGTTTTCCTTTTTTGTAGATAATTTCAAACTCATAACCTAACATCTTTGTAACCCATTTTTTTTCTCTTCTGAATATAATTGTTTCTCCAAGAAGTACTTCAAACTATCATGATATGTTTTGACTTTAAGTGTCTTCCTATTAGTTAAGGGTGTCATTTCTCAACTGCTTCTTGTAATATCCCTAGGATGAACCCCAAGTTGTAAATGTACATATGTTTTATAGGCTTCTATGGGAGGCTATGACTAGGACTACACAAGATGGAAAGGGGGCTAAGGAAAAGGGGCTAAGTCATAGGGGATTAGGCAAAGGAATAAAATAATATTATTCATAATTCATAAGTTGTATGTTATAACTTTATCATAATTTCCCAAGTGAGAAGAACAAATTATCAAGTGGAATCAAAGAAGTTTCCTTGAATGACAAGTGTCAAGATAGGAAAATGAAATATAATGTGGGGAACTTAGTCTATTTTCCATCATTCATCATTCTTACAGTTTTCACTCACTCATTCTTGCATCCATCACCCATACCTTGGTTGAAGAGTGTGAGTATAAATTGAAGGTGATTCTCACCCAGTAAAACCTTGGTGGTTTGGGTTGAAAAAGTAGGTTGTTAGGAATGTGGAGAATTCTCTCTCGGGGTGAGATAGTAGTTGGGAATAGTTTTCCCATGTGAAATCTAGTGGGTGTTGTAACTCCTTGAGAAACCTTGTGTTCCAAGTGCTACAGGTCTATGAGAATTCCTATCCTTCTTGTTTCTCAAGCCCTGTAAGGGAAGTGGGACAACCTGAAGGACTGTTGAGCAGAGAAAGGGGTACATTTCCTTGGGTGGGAAAAGCTATTGGGAATGAGAGGTTTTGATATGGAACTAGAGTGTGTGCCTAAGCCTATCTTGTTTTATGTTTTGGGTCATACCTTAATTAGCGTAGGATCCTTTTCCCTGGTGGAGTCATAGCCCTAGCTCGAGGGTGACCTGGTGTTTAGAGTGCATGAACAATAGAGTCTGTGGTTGGGAGGAATTTCTAAGGTCTGCATGTAGTTGGTGATTTACAACAAAATATAACTACTCTCTTATGTGTGTTTACATGTTATTTATCATGTGTATGTTTATGTTATTTTCTGTTTGTTGAAATTGTACATAATTATGCATGGTTGTGCATGTTATTGTTATTTTTGGATAATTATTACATATTTTGGGCATGGAAGTTTATAAATATCAATTGTTAGTTAATTTCCATAGCAATGGTCATGAGATTCTAGCGTGAGGCTTAAGTCACCATGCACACTTGAAAATAATTGTCGTGTGTGTTGGAAAATAGTTTGACGTGAGCAAATGGAAATAGACGTCATGCATGACACAAGGATGGTTTTGCACACAATTTGTTTTAGGATATATTTTCGTTGTTAGAATTGGTTTTAGAGAAGAAAAATTGTTTCACGTGACTCAACTTGGGCCTAGGCACGTTACCTTGTGGTTTGTAAGTCGATTTTCAGGTTGCTGGTGACGGCGAGGGGGGGGGGCATTACATTGCAGTATCATATTTTTTTGTTCAACACTATACTTGTATGGGTCAGTGATCAACATGAAGTTTGCGTGTCATGAATTTTCATGATGGTCGCGACAGTTGCGAGTTGGAATTATGGAAAATCGACTAAGTGCAAAAAATATTTGAGTTCTCTAAGTTGTGGAAATGCACGAAAAATATTGTTGCACGAGTGTGCACACTAAATTTTTGCACTACGAAGTGCAAAGACTATGACACACAAAAAATATTGTTGTGTGGGTGTGCACACTAAATTTTCGTGTTGCGTAGTGTAGAGTTGGTGACACACATAAAATATTGTTGCATAGGTGTGCACACTAAATTTTTGCATTGTACAATGCATAACGTATAATGGGTGGGAAATATTGGTGTGCAAGTTCTGTACACTAAATTTTGGCATCAAGCGATGCATAGATTGTAGAGAACACATATAATTTTTGAATATGGAATGCACATTAAATATCAATGATGTGTAGTGGAGAATTGTCGATGTGCAAATAATGTTGGTGTGTAGTGCATGCGCGTTAAATAATCACATCACTCAGAAGTAGAATTAGTGGTTCACATGAGTATGGGTGCATGGTGTGAGCACATTGAACATTGGCAGTGCATGGTGTGATCACACTGAACATTAGCGATGCATGGTGTACAGCTTGTTATGTGCACATAATACTAGCATGCAACACAAAAGTTGTGTGCACTGGATTTTGGTGCATAGTGTTGAAGTCGTTCACACTAGATATTGGTGTGTGGTGCAGAAGTCACGTGCACTGGATGTTGGTGTCCGGTGTCGAAGTCATGCACACTGGATTCGGGTGTGTGGTGTTGAAGTGTTGATGTTCGAAAAACATCGGGAAGACACTCTTCCATATATATATATATATATATATATATGACATGATATTTATAGTACAAAGTATATATACATATATATAATAAATATGTAGTTATTTATTATCCAAGGGACTCATCCTTTCATGGATAGTCACCATATGTTCTATATATATGGAACACTCATCATTGTAATAATATATTCATATACAATATCATCTCATATAGAAAATTCAACATGAAGTTGCATGCATTGGATGTTGGCACGTGGTGCATAAGTTGTACGCACTAGAAATCATAGTGTAGAAAAAAAAATTGTGCGCATTGAATATTAGTGTGTAGTAAAAAAATATGTACATATTAGATATTTATGTGTAGTGTAAAAGTTGCGTGCATTGATTATGGGTGCACAAAACATGCGCTTCATTTTTGAGTTACGCACGTAGAACTTGCCATGTTGAATATGGGTGTATAACAATAAAAAGGTGCATGCACAAGATTCAAAAAGGAAGAAAAAGTTGATTTGGCGGTCTATGACAGTAGAAAACTAGTGTTTTTCTGTGAAAAAACTATATTTTTGAAGCTCATAATCTTGTGTGGTATTTTTGACTACCTAAACGACATTTTTAAAAGTTTTGATTTTTGAGACTAAAAGTGTCGTAGAAAATATATATAGTCTTTGTATCTTAAATGAAATAACTTAGAGAGAGATTTCCAACAAGCTCAATTGTTTGCAAAATGGAGGTTGTATGAGAAAGTTATAGCTAAAACTATGCAAGGTAAATTTCAGTACCATTTTACTTCTGAAGGGCATAACTCCTTGCTTAAAAATCGGTTTGGTGCATGGGACAAATCTATGGAAAGATAATGAACCATAGAAGATATATATGGAGCCAAATTGCAACTATGAGTACATGAAAGTGTACAACATGAGAGGGAATAATCATGTAGAATTCAGTGCAAAAAGGGAAAAATAGTCAAAACTTCAATATGATCTAACTAGTAGCGTAGACACTAGATGGAGGTGAAACTTGGTTAGATTTATAAATATATGAGAATGAGGAGAACCAACTGGGATTCTATCAAAATTAAAAAATATTGGGTTTTTGGTATTAAATTCACCAGATGAAGAGTGCACATAAAAGGGGAATCATGCATAATGTTATATATTTGTTGAATTATTTTGTCTAACAAATCCTATTACATGTAGATTTTGTAGAATTAAGGCACATATATAAAATGGAATATGCACAGAGAACTTACATCCATGAAGATGAAGTCTGGGGGTTGTATGACAGAATGGGTAATGTTGAGACATAATCAAATGGGAATGGAGAAGGAAAGGATGAAATCATGAATTTGGTGGAGACCACAAAGAGTCTAGAAATATATGTTGTTACACACCTAAATTTTGCACCACAAAATGTCACACTTAAGTGTCATAAGAGTCGTATGCACCTTAATAAGTGTTGCATGCACTTTATGAAGTGTCATATGCACCTTACTAAGTGTCTCATGTACTTTATTAAGTTTCGTAACTTTGAAACCATGGAAGTACATTTGTCATAATCCCTCGTCATTGTGGAGAAGAAAAATCATTATGAGAAGGTCGAAAAAATATCTTTTATCTTGATATTTTGACCATTTTTGAAGGTCAACGCTCACCTTCCCATGTATAGGGAGCATTGAAATCTTGTTAATGCTCCCTTGACCATGTATAGGGAGCTTTGTCAATGCCATGTACTCAGTGTTGGGGGAGAATTGAAGTGATTAAAGGGAGTTATATCTATCCCACCTAATTCTAAGGGTTAGTTCCGAGAATATGAGGTCAAGGATTCGAGTCATATCTCATGGCTCCATCTTAGGTAAACTCAATATCCATGAGATAAGATAAATCCCAGCTTATGGAATTAAATCCTCAACCATTTCCCAAAATACTCCATGATGGTTAAGCATCCAACTCCTATATAATGAGATCATTAGCGATATACACACAACCACTTTTGAATACATCTCTCTTTGCACATGGGTTGGGTAATATTCCCGCTTCACTGGTCCCACATATGCATACACAAAGTGATTTACTTGGTCATTCCATTGATCAAATGCCCATCAATCAAGTCATTCACACAATGATAATTACACAAGCTACTTAGCCTACATCTCCAAACTTACAAATTTGAAGTTCTTATATACCCTTCATTGGAGTTTAATCCTCAATGGGAGGCCAAAATTTAGTTGGGGGGAAACCTTTAGCTAGGGGAAAACCTTCAGCTAGAGGGAAACATTTTGTCGGGGAAAAACCATCAATCATGGGGTAAAATCCTATGTGGGGGAAACAACAACAATATTGAGGGAAATCCACTCCTACAACTATCTCCATTCCTACTACTACATGATTTTATCTTAGACAACCATATCTAGGAAATGTAAATCCTTTATGGGATCAACCTAATCTAGCAGGAATTGCTCAGCAGGGAACTTTTCCCAATCAATCCATGAACCCCATGGTTCCAATGCAACATTTCCCTCAAACGCGGTACATGGGAGGACCATCGGGTTATTCGTAGTACATGGGGGGGCCATCGGGTCAACCCCAATACATGGGGATACCATCGGGTCAACCAAAATACATGGGGGGTCCATCAGGTCAACCGTAGTACATGGGAGGTCCATCGGGTCAACTAGAATTAAAAGGGAAACCATCAGGTCAACCACAGTACATGGGAGGACCATCTATTTTTTCCATGCAGACACAACCTGTATATGGTCCTATTGGTGTTCCCATGCCACATGATTACTACCAATATCCACAGGTCAACCGACATATTTTGTTCTTCACTATGTTATATCTTTCAAATTTTTCACGTTTTCCCGATGATCCTATACATCATTACTCTTTTTGGCCACCCATCCCTTCCAAACTACCTTCTGATATCCTAGAATTTGAGGGGAAGCATGAAGAATATCCTAACAACCACGTAATGGCCTTTCATATTTGGTGTTGTTATAACTATTTTATTGATGATTCCACTATTTTGAGGATTTTTCATAGAACTCTTACAAGCGCAACAACAAAATGGTACATTAAGTTGCTATGGAACTCTTTTGTTGATTTTAACTCTGTTTCCATGCCCTTTTTAACACATTTACAATTTTTGATTTAGTATGAAATCGGTACTCATCTTTTGACCTTGCTTAGGAAAACCATCTCCACACATATATCTTATCATGAGGTGAATGAAGTTCAATCTTCTTCTCCACAACAATCTGCGGGGAAGAAGAAAATGAAAAATAAACCAAGAAAAAACAATAATCCAAATGAAAATAAAAAAACATCAACTCAACCACTTTCTTCTGAGAAACAACCACAGCGAAAACCAAAATTTTTGTGTCTCATTTTTTGTGATGATCAATACACCCGAGACTGTCCTCATCATGACGAAGTTAAAAATTTTCAAAGGGAGTTCACAACCCACTATATTGACACAACCTTTTCCTCAACAACATTCCATGGTTGCACAAGCCCCTGATCCTCCGGCAGGGGCAATCCCAATCACCCTCCTACTGAGGAAGCCTCATTGAGTGCCCATATTTATATGTTTAATGGGATTGATTTAACCACCCGCACTACAATGTATGACACGCCAGCTAAACCTGATAAAGAGAAGGTCACTAACGATAATACATCGGGCCCACCTTCCACCACCGTTACTCCTCAATATGGACCACTTCATATTGGGAAACCTACTTTAGAATCTATATTACTCCCTCCCAAGAGAACTATTTGAAAATCAACTTTTAATCCTAGTTCACATGCCGCCCAAAACTACGATATCGTTGAAGATTTGGCTCAGGCACCATGTGATATGTCTTCTCTTGAAGCTCTACAACATTTCCTAATTCAATGTAGAATACTCTTGGCCGCCATCAGAGCAATCGATCCTGAGTCGTCTAATAACATCACGTTCAACCTTGATAATTTCAAGTCACGACTCTCTCACCATATTTCTTTCCATATTGATGTTGTTTTCCATAACCAACACATTCATCACACAATATTGGATGAGGGAGATTCAAATTGTGTCATGTCGTTATCTTGTTGGAAAGGGTTGAAATCACCTGCGCTTAATCAATCCCCTCGAATGTTATGAGCATTCGACAGGTAAGGTTTTTGTCCTCACAGACTCTTGAAGTCCTTAGTTGTTCAATTGGGAGGAAAGACTATCTCTGTTGATGTACAGGTAGTCAATTCTCCCCTTGATTACAACTTGTTGTTAGGAACATTTTGGTTTTATTCCATGATTTTCGTCACTTCATCAGTGTTTCATTGTGTACAATTCCCCTATCAAGGTAAAATTGTCACTATCGATCAGTTAGATTAATATACCCTCGACACTCACACTGTCATAACCAACAACATTCCTTTCTTGGGAGATTCTAATATCACTTACGAAAGTGTAGGAGTGGGTCTTTTAAAAAGACTCTTCACTTATGGGTTCCTTCCCTACACCTCTTCCTCCCACCTCGCAACATATTTCCATAATCCATATAATCTCAACTATGGCATATCAATCCTATGAATCATCTGATCCTTGGGTTGTGCCTAGTCCTTTATAATTTGATGCACTAGGTGAAATTATGCCACTTAGTCCCACTGAGGATTCTTATGATGCCATCCAATGTACCTCTCCCTCAACATATGACCAACATTTGTTGGAATCCATCACTTACTCGTTTCCATATTGGTTGGATTCCCTATCCTCTACTTTCGATTACACCCTACAAATTTTTCCATCACAGGAATCCATTATGGAAATGCTTAGTATCGAATAGGTACCTTGGGATGATAACCATCATCATTCATCTTTTCTTCCTAGTTTGGATGAACTTGATAAATATATACATTATATCTTTCCTAACGGTATTGTTGATTATCCCCAATCTCTCATACTTACGTAGGACACTATTTCTAAGGGGAATTGGGGCAACATCTCTTCTACGATTGCTATCGACATATCGGTCAAAGAAGGTATTGTGGAAAATGTTCATCTTGGTGCCAATTGTTCATCTGAGGAAGTGGAATATTATATTGCTTTGTTCAAATAATTCTACAACATATTCGCTTGGAGTTACAAAGAAATGTCAGGGATCAATCCATCAATCGTTGTGCATGAGATAAAAAATTAACCAGGCGTTAAACCTGTACGACAAAAAATTCATCCGATTCATCCTAAAACAATAGTGGCTATAAAGGCAGAAGTTGAAAAATTGTTGAAATCTGGTTTTATTTATCCTGTCCCCTTGAATGAATGGGTTTCTAACACTGCTATGGTCGCTAAGAAACAAGGGACCATTCGTGTATGCGTTGATTATAAGGATCTTAATAAGGCTTGTCCCAAATACAATTACCCTACACATTTCATCGACCAAATCATCGACAATTGCACTGGTAGTGTCATTTTTTCTTTCATGGATGGTTTCTCAGGGTATAACCAGATTGATATTCTACTGGCTGATCAACATAAAACAACCTTCATCTACCCTTGGGGGAGGTTCTCTTATCGTAAGCTACCTTTTGTTCTTAAAAATGTTGGATATACCCTACCTCAATGACTTACCCACTCATTTGTCTCATCGATGAGACCATATTGGTTTCTTATAGACCATCTTTCTTTGATGTCGGTCTTACCACATCCATTTGAACCCTCACAAATGGATCTTTGTTGTCAAATTAGGTCGAATTCTCGGATTCATCGTCTCCAAATATGGGATTAGGGTGGATCCCTTAAAAGTAAAAGTTATTCCCGCTTTACCCCCTCCCAACAATATTACCAAACTACAAAGTTTGCAAGGGAAAGAAAACGTTCTTCACCATTTCATCTGTAATTACATCGAACTCACTAAAGGATTTATTATATTGTTGTAGAAAGACACTCCTTTCATCTAGGATGACATTTCTAAATTCTCTTTTGATGCCCTTAATCATGCCTTAACACAGACACCTCTCTTGCACCCACTAGATTATGCACGAGACTATATCGCTTATTTAGCCGCCTCTACTTCCACTATTTCTATGGTGTTCGTTCAATAGGATCCTAATGGTGATGAACATGTGATCTAGTATCTTAGTAAGAGTCTATATGGTCCCAATCTTTGATATTCACATGTCGAAAAATTATCTCTAGTTGTAATTATTGTTGTCCAGAGGTTTCTCCATTACATATTGTTAAACACTACCTCGGTCATCGCAGACTCGAACCCCATGTACCATATCGTAACTCGTCAGGTATTTGGGGGGAAATATTCCAAATGGATTTTTATTCTTCACTAATTCGATCTCGAGTTTGCCAAATCAAAAGCTAAAAAATCATTGGTTTTTGCGGAATTGATCTGCAATCTTCCCTATACTGATGAGGATACTGATCCCGGTGATTCTATTCCTCACAAATCCCTAATCCTCATTAGAACATCCAAACCTTGGTATGGAGATATTATTCTCTATCTCCAAACCCAATGTTTACATCCTGAAATTTCACATGACGAACGTCGTCGTTTCCTCCACCATTCTAAACGCTAACTTATCATCGTCGAAACTTTGTACCGTCGTGGTATTGATATTTTTTTATGACGTTGTTTAACCCACGATGAGGTTGAACTAGTTTTGTATGAATTCCACCTTGGATATTGTGGTGTTCATCTTTCTAGGATGGATACAACCTAGAAAATATTACATGTCGGTTATTTTTTGTCCTCTATCTTCAAAGATTGTATCGAGGCCATCAAACAATGCCCACCCTCTCAAATTTTTCATAAAAAGGCATGTACCCACCCTGCTCTGCTGCATCCCATTATTGTCTTCGACCCCTTTGCAAAATGTGGGATTTATTTTATGCAATGTAATCCTACCTCAGCTAGGGGGCACGGTTATATCATCATTTTCGTCGATTATTTGACTAAATGGGATGAGGCTATGACTACATTTCTTAACGATGTCCATACTTAGACACTCTTTGTTTTTAACCACATCATCACTCACTTTGGTGTCCCACAAGCTATTGTCACTGATCATGGCTCACATTTCCAGAACCATATGATGCGTGATTTGCATGTCAAGTTGGGTTTTCACCATGAAAACTCATCTCCCTACTACCCTCAAGGAAAAAAACAAGTTGAAGCTATAAACAAATCCCTAAAGACTATACTCCAACACATGGTGAGGACAAACCAAACCTCTTGGCAATTCCAACTTTTCTTCGTACTCTGCGCCTATCGCACTTCAGTGAAAACTGCAACTGGATTCATTCCATTCTAGTTCATATATGGCATAGAAGTTGTGTTACCAATCGAGTGTGAGATCCTTCTTTGAAACTCATCGTGGAACTTCTACCTCATACATCTCTTGAAGAGGAACGATTCTTGTATTTAACCAAGTTGGAGGAATCATGTCACAATGTTGCTCTCACTAAGGAGGCATATCAAAAACGAATTAAGAGTCAATATGACAAATTCGTTCAACCTCATTCTTTTGTAGGAGACTTGGTCCTAGTTTATAACCAAGCTCACGATAAATTGGGGACGAGAAAGTTATAACCTCTATGGCATGTACCTTATATCATAAAATGTGTATTACATAGAGGCGCCTACGAGTTGGTCAACTACGATGGAATATCGCTCGGTGAGCCCCGAAATGGGATTTACCTAGAGAAGTACTATGCATAGAACATCTGGCATGTGTTGTTTGTACACTATTGTACTATATACTTTTGATTTGGTTTTTCTTTTCTCTTGCGTGCATGAGTTTTTTATTAGCTTCTTATATGGTGTCCTGTGATTGCATGCGCAAATGACATATCCCTTTTCCATATTTGTTGGGTTTGCATATGGTGCTAGTGAACACACCCAGAGCATTGCTTCTGCAGCTTGGATCATCTACCACTCTGGTGAGTTGGTGATTTCAAGACGAATTTTCCTTTGATCGACAACCAATAACATGGAAAAATATCATGTTGTAATCATACTCTTAACTGAAGCTTCCTCTCTAGATATAACTCATCTGATTATTAACCTATACTCTCAACTCGTGGCCTGTCAAATTAATCGAGATTACAATGTTTGTAACCCAGTCTTTCTATGTCTCCACCTAATAGTTTTTCATCTTGAAATATTGTTTGAATTTATCCAATACATACATATATCGAGAGAACTCAATACAACGTCGGATTTGTTAGCTAATTACATATTGGATCGATATCTTTCGCATAGATAAAAAAAAAATTAAAAACATGAATCACATGTACACAAAAAACATCAGATAATATAAAATGCAACATCCATAGGCACCAGAAAAAAGGGATATATATATATATATATATATATATATATATATGCATAATAGAAAACGTTTGTTTTAAAATACATCACCAAAAGGTACATAACATGGAAAAAATGGTTGGGCCTCCATGCCCATAACATCATCATAAAATACTACAAAACCAACTGACGATCCTAGTCATCCTCTTGTATCACGTGCTCTGTGAAGCACACTACTACCCTGGCCACCTGACGAAGAAAATGGTTAAGACTCTCGGTAACCCCAACTATGTGTTGTTGCAAGTGGAGAGACATGTTTCTCCTCTTGAGAGGTATGACACCCATGGTCAAACCTTAGAGGTTCCTCTCTACCTCTCAAAGTCCTCCCAACGCAACCTCATGCTCAACTACTACTTGTGTGTCTCCATGATGCCCTAGTGTTGGCATTTGTGTTGGACATGATGTGCCTCTGTCTGCATGATGAAACAAAAATATTTTTAGATCCCTCATTGTACAAATAAAAAACAATATAAAATACAAAAACAAAAATACGTGGCAAGGTTTAGTTTCATACCTGACACATCCCACTAGATTCCCTCGTGGAGCACCAAGTCTGGACTACCTCAGAAGTCCACTCCAGCATAAAGTTAGTCCTCAATAATAACAAATTGTCTCCTCCACCATGCAAAGAAGTTAGCTATAAATGTGAATGTTGAAGGCTTATTCCCCAATCTAGGGGATAGACTGGTCCACCTCTCGATACGAGGCTCAGTCACAGGATGCACTATCAATGCAACCTGTGGTTTCATCTAAGGAACTCTCTCTAGGAAGAACGAAACTAGAAAAGAACCATACCCAAATTTGTTTTGTCTGCCTATCTTGCACTTCGATATTTGTTCCTTGACATTTCAAAGGAACCCTGCACTCTAGTTAAAAAACCTAGTCTCTACACATTGTAAATCATATGACATTTGTAATTTTGAGGCCAAATGAGCACTACTGCTACGCACCAATTTGGTGATGGCGAATAGAATCGACCAAAGTTCCAAGTCCCTTACATATTTTATCAGGATTCAACCACCTCCCAATCACGACCCCAATATACAATGCTCAACCACATACGCCTCGGTTGGTTGAGGATCTTCCCGGTGTCCAGACAAGAGGATAGGAGCCCCTCTCTTCAAGAGCCCCATTATAAAATATACATCATCAAGATCAATATCGAGCATCTCTGGTCCAATGCGAAAAGCTTTTTAGACATTGTCCGATAAACCTATCAAGTACTCAAGTAATATTACTTCCTTCCTCATGTTTTGGAGCTTAAAATACTTTAGTAACCCGCAATTTTGCAAATCTACCCTCGCGTGAGGTATTTGAAGAGAGGAAATTCCATTGAACTCATGTTCACACTCTTTCCACTCTATCATGGCTAAATGACGGGTGAGATATGAAAATAAAAACAATTAAACATCTTTAGTTAAATTTTTATGGAAGAGAACTGTGTCTTTTTAGCCCAAAAGATAAAATATTTTTGAGTTATGCACCAACTCTCCCTTAAATCTTCCCACAGAGTGCTAGCACTCCCTAAGCATCGATTTGGTTCGGTGGCTAGGGCTTGCTAAGGAGCCTATAACACTCAAAATATAAGCTAAAACACAAAATAAAACCATAAAAAATGATGAGAAAGGCAATATGACCAACCTGGTCCAGACAGAACTGGAAATGATCAATCACAACTCCTGTAGTCACAACTTAAAGAATGCATTCCAAAGGTGGAAAATTCCAAATGTGAAAGAGTTTGGTAAAAATCAAATGGTAAATGAATTTTTTGACCTATTTCACAATTTGATAGGTTTGATTTTTTCTATTTCGCATTAATATAAAGTCGCTTTTTGGTTTTTAATATTTTTTGAGAAGTTACTAATGCGTTGGGCTCAGAACTGTCTATATTTACAGTATTTAAAGCAACAACTTTTCGACCACATTTTGACACTGACGAGCATAATTTTTGTTCTTTATCGCACTCAAAAAAACATGCGAATGTAACTGAGTAGACTTTTATCACTTTTTTATACTCGTAAAAATTACATGAAAAAGGAAACCCCTGGAGTCATCTTTAATCTCTTTTCAGACTCTCTAAATATGAAAATATCATCGAGTTATATTTCTTCCTTTCACGGTCATTAAAAGGTATCGAAAGGGCATCTCTTGAGTAGAAGTTTATCTCTTTTTCAAACTTTGAAAACTAAAGTTATTAAAAAGGACAACCCTGGATTCGTCTTTAAGTTTTTTTCAGACTCTCTAAACATGAAAAACTATCGAGTTTTCCTTTTCTGGAATCACTAAAATCACACATTGAAAGGCCCATACGGGACTGAACCCTTACTTCTTCCAGTTCGTTAAACAAAGGAAGAGGGACTTAGCGAAGGTGAGCTATATCGAGAATTTTTTATCCTCCATGAGCTTGTTAAAAAAAAAATAGGTACTCGTCTATCTGGATGGGGGAAAAAAATGAAGGAACTAGGTCAAGTTGTCTTTAAGAACTATTACAAATAACTCTTGTAGTCACCTTTGAACATGGCACTTTTTTTTACCTTCATTTTGAACACTTGGATAACACTCCCTATTTTCCTACTCCCTTTTAAAATGAAGGTAAAAACACTCCCTTTCTCATATGCAGGGAGGGATAGCGCTCTCTGTCCATCGAGAAGGGATCGCTGCAACACTCTGTTGCTCATTCTGAGGGAGCATCGATTGGTTCATAGGATCATGGAAAGAAATCCCCCTTATCTATAAATACAACTAGATATTATTCAAGTTGGTTTGTCTCGAATCCAAACTTTAGGATGCATATAAAAAATATGCCACAACTGATGGAATCATATCCTCAACTTATTCCAAATATAAGTAAGGTGGTTGAGCCTCTCAAAACCTATAAAAGGAGGCATTCTCATGGTAAAGAGGAGGAGAATAATCATCAAAAGTATTGTCATTCTAATCATGGATATTTCGAGCAAGGGGATGGAAAAGGAGGTCTTGGAGAGGTTGTTGCAACTGCATCTACAGATTGTAAGTGCCTTGTAATATTCTCATTAATATATGCTTGGCCTATTTCCTTCAAGTTTGTGTATTTTTTCATATACTTGTCTATTATGGATAAATTGAGTTTAAACTAATCTTGGTAGAGTAGGAGTTCTATATTTTCTTTGTTTCCCATTGGATTGAAGATATCACTAAGGATATTGGAGATCAAGTTCAACCTAGATTAAGTGAGGACAAGCTTCAGAAAAAGGTACATCATACTTTCTTCCTCTTTTTCTTTTGACTAGTTTAACTAGATTTAAAGGGATGCTAGTGTCCATTTGCATATTTATTTCTTGGTAGTAGGGGTCTATAATCCAAGAGGATATTCACCTGTTCGCAGGGGAATTTTCCTATAACACTATCACACTTTAATGAAACTTTTATTATAAAATTGTAAACCTACTGTATTTTTACATTTTTTGCCTCTGTGTTTCCATCAGAATTGCTCTGTGTTTGCATGCATTTTTTCCCAGCAAAGCAGAATCTCCTTGCATCCAATCTCTTGTAAACTTTGCATTTTCTTTATTTGTAATTTTCCCAATGCTGGGATTTTCCAAGCGAATGTTTTTCTCTTGTATAAACCTCAACGTTTTTGCAAACGTATCTCTATGTTTTAACCAAACTGGACTGTGACTCCCTCATCCTCGAATGGGGTTTTTTCCAAGTATCAAACCTCTGTGTTTTGAAAAAATAATTTTTCATTTTTGTTTTAAAACTAGACTGAGTTTTTTCTTGTACAAATTTTCCCAACAAATGTTAATCTCTTAGAAATTTCCCTTTGAACCCTCTGTGATTTTCCTTGTGAATTTTCTCCCAATGTTGGGAAGCTCCTGGCGAATTTCCATTGACATATTTGTGTTTCCTTTAGAGTTTCCTCTGCGTTTCTTGACTGAGGAATGGGATTTCCTCATGGATTGCCTCTGTATATATTTGTTTGGAATGTGATTTCTTGGTAGAGAACCTCTATGTTTCCTTCAGAGTTTCCTCTACGCATACCTGAATGAGGAATGTGATTTTCATTAAGGAATACCTATGTGTTTATTGATGATATAAATGTTTTTACTACATTCACTATTTCGTTTCTAAAACACTCACCTTACCTTGCAAATTCAGACATATAAACTGTGCACACAAGTTCTTACAACAATAGTTTTTAGTGGTCGAGTTTGGTATAGGAAATATAGTCTATGCACCTTGACCCAATTGCATTGAATATTGAGTTGAACTACATACTAAAATTGTTACAACGGTAATATAACCTTGCTGGTAAGGTGGAAAAATAATGTTAACTTAAATCCTATCTCCAGACTTCATCGGGAGATTTTGAAAACTAAGACTGGTAGGCACAATTCTACTATGACTAGTATGCATCACCTTCCAGATCGATAGTGCATTTAATTATACCATGCATTCCAACTAAGATGCCCATTAATTTTTACCATGTGTTTTAAATCTACCAATATTTTGTGATGCATTGAATTTTATCATTTAGATGATGCTTTTAAATTATGATAAGTTTTTAAATTATTCGTTTCTATATGCCATATAAATAGTTTTTATTACTTTATATATATGTTGTGTATTTATACATTTGATATTTTAAAATATATCGTTTTTATCAAATATATTATAAATGGTTTTTATCATTACATCGATGAAACTAAGACTCAATTTTCGCGTGGAAGAATTTGGAAGTTAAAAGATTCCAGATAATGGAATCTTAGAATAAATTGAAATCATACTAAATAAAGTGTAGGAAAGAATAAAACCTACACAAAAAAGGAGAGAATAGATTTTCCAATAGAAAAAAAATATAATCAAATTTCCATGCTAATAAGGATTTCTTCAAAGTCAATCCAAACAAAAGTTTATAATGATTTGGAAAATAGAAAAGCTAGCACCAATATATTATTGACATTTTAAATATTTTAATATACATAAATTACATAACTTACACATTGGTTTTACTACATGATCAAGACCATATATTATAATTAAATATGAAAAAACATTATATCTCGATGATCCTACTATTTGATGAATTGTATCCCTGTATCCTCCATGATAGGTACAATGTTTTCTAACAATGTTTAGTTCATGATATTAAAAAAAAATTGTCTCTTCAAGCCCTTGGAATTCTTCCATGAACAACAACCGATAAAAGTCACATTTCCTTTTTTACTAGTCACGTGCCCTAGAAGGAATGTTGATTTATGTTTAATTCAGTAATTAGATCATGTGCGCACCTTTAAAATAATGTTGATATATGGTTTAATTCAGTAATTGATTAATCGCGTTCCTTGAAATTAAATAGATGTTTTATTTTGCGCCATGAAAGTAAAATAAAGTTGATTACACTTGCGCCTTAACTTATATTCTTATATGATTTATTAAGCCCTTATAATATATTGTGCCTTATAGAATAAAGTTGATTACACTTGCACCTTTAGAAAGATGTTGACATATGATTGGTTAGTAATTATATTATCTTGCGCCATGCAAAATAAAGAATATTTCCCATGTGTCATGAATAATATCATTGTATGAATTGTTGAGTATTTAAAATCTCTCGTGCCATGAATAGTAATGATGTTGATTGATTGAGCTAGTTGGTTTTCAACTTGATTGTGTTAGTAGGATTTACACACCTCCTTGTTCCTCAAAACAATCATCATCCCTGAGACCTTAAATGGTAAAAATCAATCAGATGAATCTTGGGCTTGAGAGTTTCTTATGTGTCCTATAGTTCCTAACCTTGCAGGGTAGGTTGGGCGGCTAGTCATTTAACATTTAGTATTTGATTGATCATTTTTTATAATTTGCTTCAGTGGATTGTGACGTGTTGAACTGTGTATTTATTTATGTTTATTTGTTGGACATATTTCTTTGTTATTTATGTTAATACATTGCTTATGTGTTGTTTTAGTTATGATGTTGTATCAATTGCGATGTTTTTTATTATTTTATAATGAATTTAATATCCTAATGCATTTTTTTTACCTATTTTTCCTCGCTTTTCCTAGTCGTAATGGAGGGGACATTACACTCTCTCTCAGCCTTTCTATTTCTCTCCTTTTTGTTAGTATCAGTAGAACTCTATTTCTCTTCCCCTCTTTCTCTCTCCATCACCCCTCTCCATTCTCCTTTGTATATCCCCTTCCTCTCACTCTCTCTCTACCCCCATTCTATGTATCCCTCTCTCCCCCCTATTCCTCTCTCTATCCCTCTCTCTACCCACCCTATGTATCCCTCTCCCTCCATCTCACACACTCTCTCCTCCCCTCCTATTTTCCTTTATCTCTATCCCTCTCACACACTCTCTCTCTCCCCCACTCCCTCCCACTATATATCCTTTATCTCTCCTACATCTACAACTCTCTCCTACATTTACCTCTCTCTCTACCCCCCTCTTAGTATTCCTCTCTCTCTCTCTTTCTACCACCCTTATATGCCTTCCTCTCTCTCCCTCCCACACTCACACATACTCTTTCTATACA
>ML808282.1:104157-123836 GCA_009831015.1 Picea engelmannii
TTATGACATGATGTTACTTGGAGAATTTAAGGGAATATTTTGGACAAGGCCCATGAAACTATGCTACCCAAAATCACTCAGCATAGTGTTCATGAAAATAAACCTTTTGCTCATAAATTGCATTATGACTCATTGAGCAAAACCCTAGTTTTGAAGATCTTCCAAGAAAAAAAAATTGGGAAATGGAATGACAATGGATGGGCCCCAATAATTGAAACCCAATTTCTTGGATCTAATGCAACTGACGGTTCCTCCATCCAAGTCTCAGTTTGAGATATATCGCAAGTGGAAACTCACCTCCTCAAGTCATTCAGGAACATGTTGACAATTTGGTACTGGGAATAAAATAAAAATTGGGTAGTATAACAAAGTTTTATAAGATCCCATGCATTTGTTTGGTCAAGGACCATGCTACCATGCTACCCACAATCCCCAACATTGTTTTCTTAAAAAGAAACCTCTTGTTCAGAAATTGCACTATGCCTGATTGAGTAAAACCCCAATCCCGATGATCCTCCAAAAAAATATTTTAAAAACAATGAAATGACAGTGGATGGGTCCCACTAGCTAAAAATCAATATCCTGGATCAAATGCGACTCACAGTTTCTCCATCTGAGTCCTGGTTTGAGTTTTACCATGATTTGCAACTCACCTCCTTAAACCATTAAGGGACATGTTCGAAATTTTGTATGGGGGCATAAAATCCAAACCAAGCAGCATAACAAAGTTACGTAAGTTCTTGTATGTCTGTTTTTATAAGTTCCATGGGGCCATGCTACCCACAATCATTTGACACAGTGTTATTGAAAATCGACCTCTTGTTCAGAAATTGATTTATGCCTCATTGAGCACAACCCTAGTCCAAGTCATCCTCCAACAAAAAAAATTCTGAGAAACGAAATTACAGTAGAGGGGACCTGCTAGCTAAAACTCAATGGCCTAGATCCAATGCAACCAATAGTTTGTTCATCTAATTCTTTTTTTGGGTTTTATTGTGGGTTGCAACTCACCTCGTCAATCCATTCAGGGTCATATTGACAATTTGGTCCTGGGGCATAAAATCCAAACCGAGCAGCAAAATAGAGTTTCGTAAGCATGCTACCCACCTCTATTTTTCCAAGGCCCACAATACCATGCTACCCAAAATCTCCTGACACAATGTTCTTGAAAATAGATCTCTTGTTCAGGAATTGCACTATGCCTCATTAAAAAAAACACTCATTATGGGGATCCTCCATAAAATGATTTTATGGAAATAGAATGACAACGAAGGGGGCCCACTAGCTAAAAACCTAGTGCATCAGATCCAATGAAATTGATGGTTCATCCATATGAGTCTCGGTTATAGTTTAATCATGAATTGTAACTCGCCTCCTAAATTCATTCAAGTACATGTTGGTAATTTGGTCTGAAGGCTTAAAATCCAAACTGAGTAGCATAACAAAATTTCATAAGCTCTTCCACATCTGGTTTTACAAGGAACATGCGACCACACTAACCACAATTAACCAACATAGTGTTCTTGAAAATCGACCTCTTGTTCCGAAATCGAACTATGCCTCATTGAGAAAAACTCTAGTCTTGGGGATCCTCCAACAAACATTTTTCTGGGAAACAAAATGATAGAGAAGGGGCCCCACTAGCTGAAACCCGATGACCCATATCCAATGTGATTGATGGTTTTTCCATCCGAGCCCTGGTTTGAGTTTATCATGAGTTGCAACTCACTTCCTCAATGCATTTAGGGACATGTTGGCAATAGACATAGACCTAAACCATGACCATGACCATGACATATACCTATACCTAGACCTAGACCTAAACAATGGCATATATATAGACCAAGCCCTATACCTACACCATTACCATGACCTCTACTATGACCTATACCATGAAACTACGAGGCATGAAAAGGAAAGGCATGGAAAGGCAATGTCTAGGTATAGGTCTAGGTCTAGGCATGACAATGCAAGGAAAGACAAGGCAAGCCAAGGCAAGACATTGCAAGGCTAAGAAAATATACACATGTAAAGACAAGGAAAGGTCTAGGTATGGGTCTAGGTATACATGATATATATTGCTATAAAATTTATTAAGTTGAAAGATTAGTTTTTATTTCTATGATTTTAAATAGGGCCTTGAAGTTATGTTTTTTTACATGCAATCCAAAAGAAATTATGGATCAATAGTATAATGAGACTACATCATAAGGATGGAACATAAACCTATTTAGTGACATCCCTTTCTATGTAAATCTTATTAATTATTATAATCCATGTTTCACAACTATGAAGATACCTAAGGTATATAAATAAAGAGAGCTTATGTTATGGCATTGAAATTCTCATGCAAGTATTTTTATCTTTTTTTTTTCTATTAAATTAACTTGAAAACAAATTTATCAAAAGTTAAATGACTTTGGAAATAATTTAAAGGTGTTTATTATTATAGAGAAAAATTTCTTATGAGCGAATCAAAGGACAATAAATTCTCTATAATGATGAAAATAACTATATTTTTACAAACAATTAGTTTTGTGAATATCATAATGAAAATTATTTTTAGATGAATTGTGGCTAGCCAAGGAAATGCAAGACAATGCAAGGCATGGCATGGAAAGTGAACTCAAATCATGGCATGGAAAGTCAATGAAAGGTAAGGCATAGCATGACAAGGCAAGTCATGACATGGAATGGCATGGGAAGGCATGGCATGACAGGACAAGCTAAGGCAAGGCAAGGAAATGCAATGCAAGGAAATGAAAGGCAAGGCATGGCATGGCATGACAAGGAAAAGAATAGAGTGGCATGGAAAGGAAATACATGGCATGGCATGGTATGGAAATGAATGGCATGAAAAGGAAATATAAGGCATGGAATGACAAGGAATGGCATGAGAAGGCAACGAAAAGAATGAAAATGAAATGCATGGCATGGAAAGGAAAAGCAATGCAAGACATAACATGGAAAGTCGAGGAAAGGAAAGGCATGGCATGGAAATTCAAGGAAAGGAATGGCATGTCAATTGAAGGAAATAAAAGGCATGGCATGGAAAGGAAAGGAAATGCATGTCATGGCATGGCATGGAAATGCAAGGCATGGAATGTCATGACAAGGAAAGGCATGGCATAACATGGAAAGGAAATGAATGACATGGCATAGAAAGACAAGGCATGGCATGGCATGGCAAGGAAAAGCATGACATGGAAAGGGAAGGTGTGGCAATGCCTGGAATGTCATGGCATGACAAGAAAAGGCATGGCATGGGATGACATGGAAATTAAAGGGAAGGAAAGGAAAAACATGGAATGGGAAGGAAAGGAATGGCATGTCAAGGAAAGGTGTAGGTATAGGTATTGGTATATCTATGGAAAGGCATTTCAAAGAGAGGAAGGACATGGCATGGAAAGGAATAGCACGAAAAGTCAAGGAAGGGTAAGGCATGGAATGGAAAGGAAAGGCATGGTATGGAAAGTCAACGAAATACATGGCATGTGTTGGTTGTGGAGACTGATTATGTTCCTGATTCATAGGTCCTTGCTTTCAGCCATGTTTATACCCCATGAATACTTTACACCCCAAAAGTATGTACACTCTTCCACGTGGGGGAGTGTAGAGTGGGGGTTTGGGGGCGAAGCCCCCGAAGGACAAATTGCCTTGTAAATTTATATTGTAATTTCATTGTAAATCTGGACCATTCATTATAAGGTCGTAGATCTAACAGTAGAAACTATGTTAGGGTTTTCTTCCCTAGAAGGAAACCCTCTACTATGAGGGAAATGTATTGCGGCTATGCATTATGGCAAGTATTGTATTCTGAGAGAGGATACTATGAGATAAAGAAGAAGAAGTTAGAGCGGGTTTTGTTGTAGGTTGTATCCCTTCATTTTTTGGATAATAATAAAGGAAGGATCTCACAATTTTTATGGTGGACGTAGCCCACACTCGGTGAACCACGTAAATTTGTGTCTCTCTTGTATTGTATATCTTCTGTGTTTTGTTTCCGCATTTGTTTTATTTTATTGCTCCGTGGTCCTGTTTTTCTAACAACATGGTATGGCATCGCATGGAAAGGAAAAGAAATGAAAGGCAAGACAATCCAAGGAAAGGAAAGTTAAGTGAACATAAGGTAAGGAAAAGGCAAGGTAAGGGTAGGAAATCAAAGCAAGGAAAGTATAGGAATTGATCACATACTTTGTTGTGGAATCCGCATCCACTTGGAATGTTAAACATTGATCCATGGAGTTTCCTATCTTGGAATTCACACATGTGGATTGGTTTCATTTATGCACATTCTTAGAGAGAACATTTCATGTGGACACTTGGAATTTGAATCGGCTCAATGCCTATTTTTTGTGGTGTGTCCCCTTCATGAGAATTATTTTGTGCATACTAATACTATTTTTGGATGAGGGAGAATTTATTTAGAGAGGCTAATGTCCACATGTTGTAACATAGTCAACCATGGATTGAGGATATATCTAACTAATTCATTATTATAATATTTATTTGACTTGTCATGGAGTTAGAAAATAACAATATTTTATTGTATAAGATAGAAGACTCACTCTATAAAGAAGAATTGTCTCTCTCCATGGTAAAGGGTGGAAAATTTGTGTATTTAGGAGCTCTCTTCTTGAGATACATTATAGAATATTTTGGTAAGATTAATGGATAATTTCAGGTATAGTTTCATTTGATGTGAGGATTTATTGTGCACTCATATTTTATATGTTGATTTTTTATTAAGAAACCCTTGTAACATGTTGTGATTTCCATCATAATGAGCCATGTTTCAATTTGGATAGAGTAATGTGAGGTTTCAACTCTCTTGTTTCTATTGTTATTATGTTATCGTACATGATTCTTATTATTGGTTCGTGGAGTCTTAACTAGCATGAGACTTTAATATTTTCTCAATTTTAGGTCCTTGAGAACCATTAATTGTGTATGGATTTAGAACTTAGCAATCTTTTCTACCATAAGAGATTCATTAATGCATAATGAAAGTATTTATAAACTCTTTGGAAAAAAAAATATTCTTACTTACATAGACTTCCTTAACACTTTAAAAAGTAATTAATCAAATTAGTTAAATTAATACATTCATACACATAAAATTCATACACTTTGAAATTCAAGCATTCATCAACATACAATGCAGAAACAATAAGATTCTTAAAAAAATATGCCATGAAATGTGTGTGTATATATATATTCAACATTGTTATGAGAAAAATCTCTCTATGTCTAGGGGCAAGCCACAACAGATAGAAAGACACCCGAAATCCACTCTAATCTCAAACATGTTGTATAAATTAAATTCTAACAAAAGAACGCTAGAATCCTACTTCGTCCAGACATCCGAAGAAGAGCATCATCGAGCGCACAACCCATAGATTTACACCTAGAACTTGTCTTCAACAACCAAGATACGCAAGCATGTGGTATGGATATATAATGTTAGAATATAAATCAACATAATCCATTAACATATATGACAAATACGCCCATGGAAAGAAATATAAATATTTACAAGATATCAATTGGATGAGAAGAGAGTATTTCTGTTAATGTAATCAGCGTAAGTACATAGGTGTAAAATTTTTGTGATAGCACATATTGGAACCGAGAAACTAAGTCCCTCTATATATGACTCCACCACTTCAATCCTTCACAAATGAAAGCTCACATGTAGGATTCAATGAGGTTCTCCATCACAAGATAGGAAGATATTGGGGGCTGGACACAAGAAGTTCAGACTTTCAAGGAAAAAGGGATGCAAACTCAATTGAGGTGAAATTTCTCCAGAGTTTATTTTCTCTCAATGATGAATTGTGTATGTTCAAGGATTGGATATGGCTCAATTTATATCCTCCAAATGGAATTGAAGGTTCGATTAAGAAATTTTTAGTAGATGGAAGGTCAAATATCATAGATCTCATGACATGGCATGGAAACCCTATGAAATTTTAATTTTTTGAGTGACAAACTCGATGTATGCGGGCTATAGTGGAGCATCCCACATATGTAAGTGTGTTGCATAACTGGGATGTCACATACATGTAAAAAATTGAGTATTTTTAGCTCTAGAGTGCACATAAAAGGGGGAGATGAGGTCTGCAGAGGGAAATGGAAGGCCATCAAAGAAATATGCATGGAGTGAGGAAACATTTTATATAACAGATACCCCCTAATGTGTGAGGTCACAGGATTATCTACGATGACTGAAATACATTATAATTCCCAGAAGTGGAGTAATGAAGACTCAGCTGGAAGTACTAGTTACTCATGAGAATATTACAATCTTTAACGACTTTGTACACATGGTTTCTAATCTAAATTACACTACAGATCCATGTGGATATATATCAAATAATTGTTCATGGCCATGAATAGAAAATACAAAGATGACATATGCCATAGATTGTCATAGTCACAAAAAAGACACAGTTGAGTCCAATCTCAAAATCAATTGAAGATATATGTATACAATGGAGTACAATTAGATCTTCCATGTCCACTGAAGTCATATAGGTACTAGTCCAATGAAAGACATCAGTAGATATGTGGTGCTTCAACTATAAGCTAGAGGTATTCTACATTATCCATCAAAGGTGAAATTCTACATTATGTGAATAAAGGAGTTGAATTCGAACAAAATGAGACTTCATTTGATTACCGGTCATTAAAGTATACCATGAAAAAAATGAGTCAACCCATTGATTATGGAAGTAGGCGTTAAGACGTCAAGTACATTCAACAAGTGTGAATAAGGATATTGAAGTCTAACATTTGAATAATCCATTGATCATGAGACATTGATGAATTCCCAACTTTTTATAGTGGGAGAACCTGCCACTGACGACTACAAGTCTCTCGTTACTCGTAGGACTCTAGATTTTGTTTCGAGAATAGATGAGCTGAATTCGATGGAAGGATATGCAGTGAAATGATATCAGTAAGGAATCAGTCATCATCGAGTGCGAGGTAGAAAGAAATAGATTGATAATTAGGAGGAGATCCGATGAATAGGATGTTCAAAAACAAAAGTCCATGTGTGTCTCTTGCATGCACTAGATGCAAGTAATGCATGAAAGAGACCCTCTGAATAGAAGCCAATAAGGAAAAATGCCAACAAAGGCGAGGAAACCACCAATAGGGCTAATGGAATCCAAGACACTTCCCAAATCTCAATGTGTGAATATATTTTTTATCGTCGAACATAAGGGAAACCCCCTAGTCAATGACCAATGAGGAGATGTCATATAATGGATTCAAGGTTACCTACCAATGGTGAAAGTAGGCCCAGGGTGCAAGGTAGGACAAAAAAATCACGTGATTCTGAGATACACTAAGGATATGGCCGACATGCAAAGTGAAGAGTTCTGAGAAATGACCGACATAGGTTTTATACTTCCTTTGAAAAAAAGCATGACACATATGGATAACTCCGAAAACATAGACTTAACACTCATCATTGACAAAATCTTGTGATGCAAGAGGCATCAACAAATTCTCCATAGGGACTGGAGGAATAAACAGTCGGAGGAGTAAACTCTAAGTAACGAGATCAACTTCCTAAGTTCATGCTAAAACCAAACCTTTGATGAAATGGACTCAAATGTTTTTGCTATGTTCAAAGGTGACATAAATGCTTCCGATAGGAGATAATATTGTTTTCCCACACGTTTTGTTTTTGATTTTTCATAGTCAAATAAATCTTATGATATAGGAGAGGAAATGAGTGTCGCGAGTAGGAAACTATTTCCAAACAATGGAACATACGTATTCTCAATGAAAGGGAACGCATGCAGGGAATGGACACTCGAGGGGATGTTTCCTCTAAGGGTAAAGGGTGTCAATATTCAAGGGATATATGAAAGACACTGATTGGTTGATGCTGAGACTTGCTAGGGAAAAAGACTTATAATGAGAAAGTGGGAGCCGACAATAGGCTCAAAAATGCAAGAAGAATAATGGGATGCAATTACAACTTAACTCAGAAATGTCATTTTTCATATATTTAGTCCCCTGGGCCCGAAAAAGTATAAAATAATACCCAGGAGAACTATTTTGGCCAACGGTGACTAGAGTGTTCATTTTTCATAAGTAGTATACTTGGTCTGGAAAAGGGTTAAACTTATACCAAATTGATGTCTTTTCAAAACCATTTAACGAGTGTGAAAGAGACAAGTTCACTTGACAATATTTTCATTTGTTGGAGTCTAAAAAGAGTTTAACTAAGACTCAAGGATGTTTTTCTAAGACGCATATCATGGGGGAAGCCAATGCTCCCATGCAGGACTTCTGTTGAAAGCCAACAACTCACTGGTAGCTGACACGAGCTTGGGAGAACCCAAATCTTGTCAAGTCATGGAGGATAAAATACTTGCAGAGTATCCTTCATCTACAATATATCGAGGAATGCCAATTATTTAGAAGGGTGTATAAGAAGTAAGGTGAGGATCTACAAGATCATTCCAATCAAAGGAAACCATCCTAGGACTTGGATGGAGTGTACTCAGAGAGAGTGGAATACTCCCTTGTTCTAAAAGTACAAAACTAGAAATGGTAAGGACATGGTATAAATACACATAAACCCACAAAATATGAGTGGGATTGATCGGATATTTCATCGACAATGTCATTTCCTTAGACTTGTCACTCTCCAAGAGAAGAGTGGGATCGATTGAAGATTTCATTAGCATGAAAACTTCTTCAATCATTGGTTGAATAGGATGTGAGACAACATGGTCAAGAGATGCATCACTCCCCAAAACAACAGTGGTGTTGGCTGAAGATTGCATCGTCATGACCACTGGTTGAACAGGATGTGGGACACTATAGTCAACAAGACACATCACTCCCCAAAATAGGAGAAGTTTCGACCAAAGATTGCATCGGCATGACCACTGGTTCAACAAGATGCGAGATAAAATGGTCAAGAGAAGCATCACTCCCCAAAATAGGAGTGGTGTTGGCCAAAGATTACATCGGCATGGACGTTGTCTCAACCAAATAAGGATTAAAATGTTGGGAAACCAAAGATGAGACAAAACCTGAAGGGCCGTTAGACAAGGACCGCACTTCTCATACCACTGCAAAAGCAGGGCAGAAACAAGTTAGGTTATCTCCTTTGCAAAGTATATAAAGGAAATTTGGCTTATGTCCTATACATATAGGCTTCTCAATCATATCAGTGCCCCCATCATGACTTGCAATTGCCGGTGATATGCTCCCAACATGAATTGAAGAGGCTAGTAGCAGATCTCCAACATAACATGCAAAGGTTGGTAGTAGATTTCCAACATGAATTGCATAGGTTGGTGATGCTTGTCCAGTGTGAATAGCAGTGACTAGAGTTGTGCCCCCATCATGACATGAAATGGTGGGTTACTTTCCCCTAACATCACTTGCATTAGATGGTGACAGGTATCCAACATGACTAGCAGAGGTTAGTTTCAGGTGTCCAACATGACTTGCAGAGGTTGGTGACTTAATGCCAGTATGATTCGCAGTGATTGGAATTGTTCTTCGAGCATGACTTGCAGCGGCTAGTTGTGACATCTGAGACCATCATCCCGAGAAAGAATTATTTTGATAAATCACATGACAAGCAGGATTCTGGTATACACCATGGATTTGGTCGACAGGATAGTATCCTCTTCCAAACAGATTCATAAAAGGTTGAAAGGGAATCATCGTTGAGGAAGTCCCTTGCGAGGAGAAAGCAACATGAAATGGGTCATTCAAGTTAGGATATATGTTGCCCCGAGATGAAGGAACTTCATGTAGTGGGTTCCCCATACAATAAAATTGACTCCCTCCAAATGAAATACCAGAGGACAGAGGGAGGTTATCCATGAGAAAAGTGTTCATAGGAACCAACATAGAGGAATAACTATGGATGGATGGAATATAGGAAGTAGAAAGACCACCCATTTGAGCACCCGATCCTAGAAAGGTGAAGCTAGTATTTGGTTTAGAGGAAGGATAATTCCAACCTCCTACCATAGGATTTGGTTGAGGGATATGAACCCCACCAAGAGAATAAGGAGACATCATGCCCCTAGACCCAAAACTAGGATTCACATAAGACGACGAGACAGAGGATGACAACTGCGAAGTCATGTCTGAAGACTGACATACCAAAAGAAAAAGGATTAAAGGCCCAAGGTATTGGCAGAGTATTATGATTCAGCGTACCGCTCAAAAATAAAAAAAGGATTCATCTTTATGGACTGAGTAGAGACCATGGGCTGGATAACACTAACTGAGGGAGTCACAGGGGCTCCAACAACCATAATAGTCAAAACTCACGACTCAATACAAAATCCTAAGGCCAACTAATAATCAAAGAGAACACTCCTAAATAAAGCTAAAATCCAATCACTCAAATAAGATATGATGGTTGAAAGGGACCTCTCGGAGTAAAGTAGGTATGTCTCACCCAAGAGGGTCTTGAGACTCCATAAAAATAGAGTGAAGGTATTAGAACCAGTTATAAGGATCCTCTTAAGCTTCACAACGTAGTCAGTCAGATCCCCATGGAGAGGAAATCCCCCATAAATTATTTGTGTTGTTGGATCCCTATCTTAAGTCTCCAGGTACCTACAAAATAACCCATGCAAGCAACCTATGTGGTAAGCTATGTCAAGCAACTAGATTCACCACGATATAACCAATTCTCAGGCAAGTAGTCACAATTGCGTTCCACCATATGGGAAGGGTAGCAAAGCCCAAAATATTGAAAGCATCACCTCTCAAGGAGGTAAAGGCACTAGCATGACCCCCAAGTACGAATAGAACCCCAAAAATGTTCCTAACGCTAAGAAGGTATTAGAGGGATATATATGCAACCAAATTTGCATGACCTCATGCCTAACTCAAGTCTAAGAAGAGCCTCCTGAGGACACTAATTATATAATGGTTTTGACCACTCCCTCGTGAGACACATACGTTCAGTTTTATATCCTTGGAGAAGTTTACTCACAAAATATTATTCCAAGGCCCTAGGTCCTATACTTGTTTGTGTACCTTGAAGAATAAATTTGTTTCTAATAAATTTTAATTATTCATCGTTAATTTTAATGGTTTATTCTTACTCAAGAGGTGTGATCGTGAAACGGATGGTATAATGACTCAACATAAATAAAAGAAGAAAATGTAAAAATATTGCTAAGTACTAGTCTTGATTTTCAATGAGATGATGTGCTTCTAAATTTTGTTTCTAACATGCAATTTCTACGATTTGAATGAAGTGAAATCTTTCCTACTATGCCAAAACTAATGGAAAGTATCCAAAAGTGAAAATTCCATAAGTAAAATGCAAGAAATAATTAATTTTTTTTGGTATTTTCGATATAGTGAAAAGAAAATGCAAGGAATGAATAAAAACCTCACACGTAGACCCTACTGCAAACAAAAGGAGACAATCCAAGAAAGATACCAAGAAGAAACTACTCAGACTAGTGTGCAAGGACAACAAAATGTGAAGAATGACAAGAACAAAGTTTGCCCAAAGAATTCACCAATAAAACAACTTCTTATCACTATGGAGGAATTTAACAGTCAGTAAAGGGACCCAAGAAGTCTTAGCAACCAACAAAAATCACCCAACAAACACCAAACTCAACCAAAAAGACTTAACAATAGTGTACACGGTTGTTCAGAAAACGGCTCACGTATGTACATTCCCTAATGGAAGATATCTTGTGTATGTACGTGCCTTGTCAAGGGACAACCCGTGTATGTCACCAATTTTGTTACGAGGAAAATATCTCTATGGCTAGGGGTAAATCACTATAGAGGAAACGACACCTTAAATCAACTCTAATATCAAGTATGTTTTATAAATGAAATGCTAACATGAGAAGGAGATAACCCTACCTCCTCTAGACATCCGAAGAAGACCACCGTCGAGCACATGACCCAAATATTTACACCTGCAACTTGTCTTCAACAACCAAGATACACAAGAATGTGGTATTGATATATATTGTTGGCATATAAATCAGTGTAATCCATTAACATACATTCATCAAATATGTGCATGGAAAGAAATATCAATATTTGCAAGATATTAATTGGACGAGAAGAGAGTATTTCTATTAATGTAATCAACAGAAGTACATAGGTAACAAACTTTTGTAACAACACATATCAGAACCAAGAAACTAAGTCCCTCCAACTGGGCTTCCACCACTTCAATCCTTCACAAAGACAAGCTCACATGTAGGAGTCAATGATGTTCTCTATCACAAGATAGTAAGAGCCTGGGGACTGAACACAAGAAGTTCAAACTTTCAAGGACAAAGGGATGAAGACTCAATTGAGGTGAAATTTCTCGAGAGTGTATTTTCTCTCAATGATGAATTGTGTATGTTTAAGGCTTGGACATGGCTCAATTTATAACCTCCAAATGAAATTGAAGAGTCAAGTCAGAGGTTTTCGAGTAGATGGAAGGTCGAGGATCACATATATCATGACATGGAATGGAAACCCGAAACAATTTTAATTTTTTGAGTGCCAAACCCGATGTACATGGGTTGTAGTGGAACATCCCATGCATGTAGTGTGGTTCCTAACTGGGAGGTCGCGTACATGTAAAAAATAGAGTATTTTTAGCTCTGAAGTGCATAGAAAAGGGGGAGATGACATGAGGTATGCAGAGGGAAATAGAAGGCCATGAGAGAAAGATGCATGGAGTGAGGAAAAAATTTCTATAACAAACATCATTTAAATTGTATGTTTTTTACAAAATGACACATCTTGCCCAATATACAAAATGGCAACAAGTTCTATAAGATAAAAAAACAACCATATGGTGGCCTAGATATAAAATGACATTGATTGGTCACTCATTGACCACTTCCACCCTCACCACTCTGAGGAGAACCTTGGAAATTGATCTTTCTTCTCTTGCTAAAAAACGCACCTTGAATGGTTTTGTCCCTCAGTATGGTTCGTTTCTCTCGAGACTGAAAAAATAAAAATATTGTTATAAGTTTTCTTCCACATTGAATTAAAAGACTTACAAAATGATACTTTGTAATTCAACATAAGACAAATCACTAGAGATGGTACTCACAATCATGTGGGTGTTACCATCCTCCGCGACCCTAATCTCTTAGCAATGCCACCCTGCGTCAGTTACAATGATCAAATCATGAAATTTAAACAAATATGCATAAAATCAATTCCATTCAAGATACATAAAATTTATCATCAACACATTATCTTACCATGAATATCTCAAACATTGATGGAGAATCATTGACTCGACTCTACAACCTTCTCTGAGGGAACATCTAATGTGGCATCCTTAGTGGATGGTGTAGATGGAAATGGTGGAGGGGGTGGGTGGCATACGGGTCCATCCACTATGGATGGATGCAATGGAATATGTGGTGCATATGGGTGGCTTCTGAGTACATCCACTAAGAATGCACCAAATAAGAAAATTATTGTGGATGGGTGGAAATGAACCCCCATGGGCTCTACAAGTGATGGAATAATGCCTGGCCTGAAAATAGTTAATCCAAAATATATGGTCGACTTCCCATGGACTGAACTAGTACTGTAACTAGAGAAAATATCAACAACCTCCATACATATTAATAATATTGTTATTAGTACCAAATAGTAAAATCCAACAAATTTAAGATTTAAATGAGATTTAACTCAACACATTATACCTCTGAAGTAGATGAATTGTCCATCCCATGTGAACATTGCTCTACACTGCTTGGTCCAACAACATGTAGAAACAAAAAAAACAATATAAGTTTTTGGATGCGATAAAATAAAGAAATCACTATGGTGAATTTATGAAATGTGACACATACTTGTGTATGTGAAATACCAAATGAGTAGGCTACCTCTATCGTTGCATTGGTGATGAAGATAGACATTGATGCATCTATCGATGTAGAGGGGTGATACAGGAGTAGTAACTAGAAAACATCATACAATAAAATATTTAAATAAATACATGGAATACTATATAAATATGAAGAACATAGAAATGGTTAAGATATTAACCTACTCCATGAAGCTCATAGACCCATAACAATTATGCTCTCAACTCGTGCATTTGGGAGGTTCACATAGACAATTGCTATGTCCATGTTCCCTCTCTTCATTGCACTCTTCTCTAGGGGTTGAAGGTTCTACCCCTCTATCAATGTCACTGACATGAAACTCCTATCAAGATAGTGTAACAAATCTACAATGTTTCACTAGGCTCAGAGTTAAAGATGATAGAGCTACATGCAAGCCCTTCGCAATAGGAGGATGTTGGGAAGGGAGGTAAGGCCTCCACTTGAGGGGATGAGGACCTCACATGGGATCACGCATAGCATTCTCTCATGTGTGAACCCTGGACCCACTCCATGGAAGTCACTAATGTCGAAGTAGTTCACATGGGGACCCAAAATAAATTATTTCCAATAATTTTCTAAAAGAATATAAAAGAACCTCCCTATTATTGCACATAGGTGCATCAAATGCCATGAACCATCTGCCCATCTAGTTTTGAATAACTTGTGGGTAGATGCACTCGTCAATACAAATGTGTTTCTTGGTTACAGACAATTGTTGTCTAGATCGAGGATTAATAAAAAGATACATCAGATATTGTTTTGAAATACATGAGTCCTTAACTTGGTTATATCCATTTCATTCCTCTAAACTCGAACATTCTAGCCCTATATTCAAAAACAAAGTTAATTTCCTTGGGGAACTTGCAATGGACTTCACAATGACATCCAATAAAGTGGCCAAGAAGGTTCTCTGGTTCCGTTAAATCATTGAAAAGTGATCTCAAAGAAACCAACCACTCATCAATCTCTATGTTTATATTTGGTGGTTGTGATGGGTTGGGGTTTTACTCTTCTTGGTTTGCTTGTGGGCATTTTTCATTGTCTTCTTGTTCTATTTTAATAATATTTTCTGCAATTTAATAAGTACACTTATGACAAAGGTATTACAAACAACAATTCCATTTTATCCCAACAAAATCATTAACATAATTTTGTGTAAAACAAAGAAAAACTATGTGTTATCTTTACAATAAACTTGAAAAAAAACTATACAAGATTAGTGAATTGTTGAGAGATTTACATTCAAGTATCAATTATGTGTATTAATTAGTTTTGTCCATGTTTATTGTGTTCTCTTCAAATTTGTCATTGAACCACACATTTGTAGTAAACTTTGCTAATAAGTTTTCAATGTCATTGAAATTTACATCAATAACCCATGACTAATTGTTTTGTATTTTTTCAAAGCCAAGAGAGGAGACAAAGATAACAACGGAAATCAAAAACAATCCAGCATACTTGGGTAGATTTGGACACAGTGGTAATATCCTCGGCTTTTCTCCTCCTCTACTCCTCTTTACTTTCTCATTCCTACTAGTGCACATTCGTGTTGACTCCTTTGCCACTTTTTCATCCAGCAACTTTGTGCACACACCCACTTGAGATCATGAATCTCGGTGGTTAATGAGCATCATGATCCCTTCATCCACGACATCATTCATACATGCTTCCTTTCCTCTTTATGGCTTCGCGACTCTTCAAGGTGGCATCTATTTCTAAGGTTCCTTGGTATGTTTCTTAGTTTTCAACCATCTTGGTGTTGTAGCTTAGTGCTTCAGGGTTTACTCTACATAGTCTGGTCCAATGGCACATCGGGACATGGTATTGGAAGGTGATCATTGCTCAATTGGAAAATTAATTGGTGGATTTGCGCACATTGTTAAACGTTGTAGATTCAACTGAGAGGTCTCTCAGCCCATGTACTCACCATATTGGAAATCACCATGCAACAATGACAGATTTTGCAACAATTACATGATGAAAGTACAACACTTTGATTCCAACATGAAGAGGTTTTGTTATGCCTAGGTTCCAGCCTGTTGCCTCTCTGAAAATTCAGTTGCGACCTCATCACCAGACATTTTGCCACCCCACTTGAACCATAATTATTCCATCACCAAGTTGCGCCTTCCGTATGAAGGGCTACACTCTATCTTCCTAATTGAATGCACTGTTGAGCCCTGTCTAGGTCTGCTCTCAGAAATTTTGAGGTAGTCTACCTCAGTTTTACTTGATGAAAATTTTTCCCAATTTCTATTTAAAAAATAATATAAAGAACATTTTTATTTTGCATATAGATAAATCCGCATGTCCATATAATATAATATAGCTCATTGTTGTAACAAAGTTAAATCATAATGTAACTTAGCTTCATAAGCCAAAATAAAAGGTCACACTTTAATAAGCTTAAAAAACTCGGTTCAGTTTTAATTAATGAAAATATCTCCCAATTTTTATTAAAAAATTAATATAAATAACATTTTTATTTTGCATATAAATAAATCCACATGTACCTATAATATAATATAGTTCATTGTTGTAACAAAGTTAAATCATAATGTAACTTAGTTTCAGAAGTTAAAATAAGGGTGGTTACACTTTAATAAGCTTAAAAAACCAAGAAAGCATAATGTGACTTAGTTTCAAAACTCGGTTTTTACACTTTAATAAGCTTTAAAAACGAAGAAGACATAATGTAACTTAGTTTCAAAAGTCGGCTTTACATTTTAATGAGGCAATTTCTCATGTATGGTTATGGTTAGTTAAAGATGTATAATATATACGTTTAACTTAATTTATCTATGATGAGAAAATACATTATCTTGTATACAAATGATTTATGACATCTTTTAAAATTTAGTAAACATAATTTTTTCTTTTAAATCTGTGTGTCATGAACTAGTACAACTATATTATTTTGATATACACAGTTCATATACTTAGATGAATATTATTTTCCAATAGAGTTGTCCTAGTTATAATTCTTTATACAACTACATTATTTTGATATACACCGTTTATATATTTAGATGAATATTATTTTCCAATATAGTTGTCCTAGTTATAATTCTTTATAGGTCCTTCGTTAAATAATTTAGTATAAACATTAATCTACAGTATATTGTTGCTTTAATGTTGCTTGACCAAGCAATCACAGCACATATAAAACAGTTAATTGAAAATATATAATAAAGTAAAAACGATTCATTTTTACATTTCCTTTCCTGAGGAGAGTGCTTAGCCGTTAGGGTTTATAGTTCCAAGGTTTGTGTCCGGTCAAAAACGATAATCATCTAATCTATTATTTCCCTATGATATCTTCAGAGTCAGTGATATCTAAATTTTTTCCCTATGCTAAGAAAACAACTTATACCTTTCAAATTAATAATATTTATTTTATTTATTTCTTACACAATAAAAACAACAACATTAATAAAAAGGCCATTCCTTCCTATATAATTATAATTAAAATTAGTTCCTATATAACACTAAAAACAATAGTAGTAATTAAAATGTTATTAAGTCCTATATAACAGTAATAAAAAGGCTATTAGTTACTATAGAACAATGTTCCTCAAAAGGCTGTTAGTTAGGGTTTATATTGCTTGTTTATAGTTCTGAGGTTTGTGTCCACGTTCACGAGTGCATTTGGTACTTTGCAATGTGCATGCATGGCTTGCTTTTGTCCTAAAATCAAGTTTAAATGCCATGGATGTTTTTCTTCTTAAATTGCCTTTGCCCTAAAATAAGCTTTAAGGAAATTAAGGAGCTCTAAATTTTATGAAGGTAATGGCGCTCTAATTTATATGCTGGTAACTGCATTTTCATACAAACCTTTTGTTCTCTCTCTTCGTTTTCATCATGAACAGAAACGTTTTTCATCCCGCTGCCGATCTCAGGTTTTATGTGAGGCTACCATACAGAATAAGAAAGGATTTATGAACGCCAATAAGAAGGGATTCTCGTGCACATGTAACCTATCAGAGAATGCAGGTGAAGATTAATTAGAGAATTCAGGTGCAAGTTTTAAATAGGCAATCTGAACACATGTAAATAAGAAGGCATTCCCTAACATGTAATCTACTAGAGAATAGGTGAATTTTGTAAATATGTAAGATTAGGGTTAGGGTTTCAGAAATTTTAAACTAAAAACTATGAAATTTTAACAGAAACAAAACTGAAAACCAATGCATATAAACAAATATGAGTAATTTTAACCAGAAAAACAAAGTGTATGAACGTGCTAATCTCTTTCCCGAAAGCTAAATGTTGGGCCTTTAAGATTGTTCCCTCCACTCCTATTTACAATGGTGCATTAATGTACTCCTAGGATACTTTGCTCCAACTTCAATAAGCTTCTAATTCTATTAATCTTCCAACTCTGCAACCACACACACAAAAAAAAAAACTCCCTGGAAACTCCACTCTTATCTACAATGATAAATTGAGAAGCAGAGAATACAGAGAAGGAGTAGAACAAAAAATAGTATTCAGTATATTAGGTATATGAGGAAAAGAGTATTTGAGAAAAGGGAAAAGAGTTGAGCTAAATAGGCTCAAGCAAATCAAGAACATCAAGAAATGATAGTACAACTGGTCAGGACAGCTCGCAGTGTACAGTTAGGATGTTGAGGTTACATTATATTTAACACTCTCTTTTAAACTCAACAGTTACAAACATGAGCACTGATGATGCCCAGGTGTTGTCTCTGAAAATCAAAAACAAATTTTCCCAGTGGCTTTGTGAAGATATATGCGAGCTGATCTTGATAGCCACAGAATTGAAGTGCTATGTTACCATTATTGACTAGCTCGCGGATGAAGTGAAAGCGAGTGTCAATGTGTTTTTTTTTCTTGTGAAACACATGATTTTTGGATAGAGCAATTGTTGAGGTATTGTCACAGAAGATAGGAGTTAGATCCTTCTTTGTATGTGACATATCTTTCAATATTCTTCTCAGCCACACAACTTGACATGAAGCTGAGGTAGCAGTGACATACTCTGCCTCTGCAAAAGATTTTGATACAATTGATTGTTTCTTTGATGCCCATGAAATCGGGTTCGTGCCCAGGTGAAAAACATGTCCTAAGGTGCTTTTCCTATCATCTAGATTGCCTGCAAAATCATTGTCTGTGTAACTAGAGAATGATTATCATTAGATTGAGTGTACCATAAGCCAAAATGGAGAGTTCCTACAACATATCTCAGAATGTGTTTCGCCATCTTCGAGTGAAAATCTTTGGGGGATTCCATGAATATAGAAACAAGGTTGGCTGTATACATAATATCAGGCCTAGTTGTTGTAAGATACAACAAACTGCCTACTAAACTTTTGTACAGGGTAGGGTCCACTGTAGGACCTTCATCTTTCTTGCTCAATTTTGTGCCTAGGGGTATAGGGGTTTCTGCTAGATTGCATTCTTCCATGCAGAATCTTTTGATGATGTCTGCTGCATACTTTTTCTGACAGACAAAAATTCCTTTGGTCGATTGATCAACCTCAATCTCCAAAAAGTATTTCATTATGCCAAGATCTGTCATCTCAAACTCAGATTGCATGGCATGTTTAAAGCTGGTTAACTCAAGATTTCCATTGTATGTCATGTCATCAACATATAAGCATACAATCAAAATTTTACCGCGTTGATCTATTTTGGTGTAAAGAATTGGCTCATTTTGGCTTTTGTTGAAACCACTTTTGATCAGGTAAGTGTCAATTCTGTTGTACTAGGCTCGTGGATCTTGCTTTAAGCCATACAAAGATTTCTTCAACCGATATACTTTGGTTGGTT
>ML808282.1:139125-159443 GCA_009831015.1 Picea engelmannii
CCCAGCAGTAGTCCTTTTGCTTCTTCAATAGTGTTGGTGAAGAAGAAGGATGGCACTATGAGGATGTGCATTGACTTCAGGGCCTTGAATAAAAAGACCATCAAAAACAGGTACCCAATACCAAGGATTGATGAACTGTTGGAAGAATTGCATGGGGCCATCTACTTCACTAAGATTGACCTTCATTCTGGCTACCATCAAATCAAGATGAGGGAGGAAGACATCTCAAAAATAGCTTTTAGGTGTCACTACGGTCATTATGAGTTTTTGGTGATGCCCTTTGGGTTATCCAATGCCCCTACTACATTCCAGTCATGTATGAACCATGTATTCAACGAGAAACTAAGGAACCACCTGTTAGTATTCTTTGATGACTTTCTTATCTACAGTTGAACATGGGAGGAGCATCTTAGGCATTTGGACTAGATTTTGTCAATTATGGAAGAACAATCGATATATACTAAGGAGTCCAAATGTGAGTTTGGAATGACAGAGGTCCTTTATCTAGGACACATTATCATAGAAAAAGGGGTACAAGTGCATCAGGATAAAATTGAAGCCATCATGGACTGGCCCACTCCTAAGACACTCACAGAATTGAGAGGATTTCTGGGAATGTGCTCATATTACGAGAAGTTTGTTAAGGGGTTCTCTCAGTTATGTGCACCCTTGACCGATTTGACTAAGAAGGGAGCATTCAAGTGGGACGAGGAGGCTCAAAAGACGATGGAAAAGATGAAGAAGGTGATGAGTACGTGCCGAGTCTTAGCCCTTCCAAACTTTAGTCTTCCATTTACCTTGGAGTATGATGCATCCGGGGAAAGAATAGGGGCCATACTGATGCAGAAGAGACACCCTCTTGCCTATGAGAGCTGGAAACTTCGAGGTCCTGAGCTACTCTATAGCATTTATGATAAATAAATTCTATCTATCATGCATGCACTAGCCAAATTTTGACAATACTTGGTAGGTGCTCGGTTTGTTTTCAAGTCAGGTCATAACAGTCTCAAATACTTATTGGAATAGAAGGACTTGAACGAGAGGCAAAAAAAATGGGTAAGAAGAATATAGGCCTATGACTTCGACATTGAATTTGTCAAAGGAAAGAATAATGTGGTGGTGGATGCCTTATCCAACAGACCATCCATCCTTGCCATAACAGGGATAACAGTTGATTGGAAAGACCAACTAGTGATGGAGTATGCAGAGGATCAGTTTGTGTGCCAACTACTGGACGGATAGGTACAAGAGGAAGATTTCAAGGTTATCAATGACCTCATCTACTACAAGGACCGAATATTCTTGGTTTATGGGTTAGCCTTCAAGGCCAAGGTATTGCAGGCATGCCATGACTCACCAATGGAGGGATATGAGGGAATCAACAAGACGTACAGGCAGGTGAGAGAAATATTTTCTTGCAAAGGGATGAAGGAGGATGTGATTAGGCACATCAAAGAGTGTGCGACATGTCAGGTAAATAAGGACGAGCACACACACCCAGCACGACTTTTGCAACCCTTGCCCATTCCGGAGCACAAATGGGAAAACATATCTATGGATTTTATCACCGGGCCACCAAAGACGCAAGGAAATGACTGCATATTCATAGTAGTGTACAGGTTAATGAAGTTTGCACACTTCTTTTCCATAGCTACTGACTTCATTGCAGCACAGGTGGCCGAACTATTCTTCAGGGAGATTTTTAGGTTGCACGACCTCCCCAAGACCATTGTCAACGATAAGGATAGCAGGTTTATGAGTACTTTCTGGCAGGAGTTATTCCAGTTGGTTGGTACGACCTTGACCCCTAGCACCAGCTATCACCCGCAGACAGATGGACAGACAGAGATAGTCAACAAGTGGGTGGAATACTATCTTAGAAACTATGTGGCAGGTCAACAAAAGGCATGGGTCAGATGGTTACATTTAGGAGAATATTGCTACAATACCACCCAACATATGTCTATTGGCATGTCTCAACTCATAGCTTTGTATAGCTATGATCCCTTGTCATTTGTAGAGATTGCCTTTGGGGACAGCAAGGTACTGATGGTACAGGATTGGATACAGCAGAGCCAAGACATTATCAGGGAATTGAAGGATCATCTACAGAGGGCACAAAACCAAAAGAAGGTCCAAGTAGAAAAGAACGGAGTTGATTAGACTTTTGAGTTTGGCGATTTAGTCTACTTGATGTTGCAACCATACATGCAGGCTTCCATTAAAATAAGTGGAGTGAAAAAACTGCAACCACGTTTCTTTGGACCCTATAGAGTCAACATGAGGATAGGGGTCATAGATTACGAGTTGGAGCTTCCACAGGGTAGCAGAATTCACAACGTTTTTCATGTCTCGTTCCTTAAGAAAGCCCTCGGTCAACACATCAAGCCTATTGAGGTATTACCCACCATGGATGAGGAGGGACAACTTGTTTTGATTCCGTAGGAGGTGCTAGAAGTTTGAGAGAAGAAGCTGAGAAACCAAAGCATCAAGGAGTACCTGATCAGGTGGAAGGATTTACCCATTGAAGATGCCACTTGGGAGCAGGAACACGTGGTAAGAGAAGCAGGTTTGGAATTGCTTGAGGACAAGAAATTTCAAGCAGAGGAGACTGTAATGTCCCCCGCCTCTTAGAGAGGTGATGAAGAGACTCAGTGGCTTGGGAACCCCCACTAGGTCATAGTATTACACTAAAGGGGGAAGTCAATGAAGCTAAAGTTATATTTTTAAGTTGACTTAAGAAAGGAAAAGGGAATTAAAGGTAAAAGATAACTCAACAGGAGAATAGAAGATTAACCTTGGATTTAACCTAACTTAATAGAGAATTAGAAAGAAAAGGTATAAGTAAGAAGTCGGGGCACACCTATTAGGCATACTGGTTTTGGATTAGCATTTGCTATTGCTCTTGAGCATTCAGTTTGGGGGTTTTGTTGTACAAACCCTTGTGAGCAACTCACTGGTGAAATATCCACTCACCTTGTTCCATAGCTTGGTCTTGGGGATGAAAGACTCCTCCACACCATTCTAGTCTCATGTCATCTCCATCCAGCACTTTAGAAGGTAGTAGGCCGTACTATTCTTGTGATTCGAGCAAGGGCGCACCATTATGTAGAGGGAGGTTCGATCCAGCTTATTTAGAGGGCCTCGGGCCATTCCAACACTTGGGTTTTGTTTGTAGGGGCATGATCATCAATTTGAGGGATTTTCTGGAGGGTTATCATCCTCATATCATTATCTGTAGATTGGGATGTCTTGGAGCCATAGGGGACGTCTAGTGATTCAGAAAAACTCAGATCTAGAGAGATCTGCTGGAGATTTGATCCTAAAACTTCGTCCATGGGGTTCTCTTAGCCCGATCTACATTCTCAGAGAGTTTCAAGCCATTTGGAGTTATATTTCTGTAGGGACGAGTTGCATTGGGGTTTCAACTATCCATGAGGGCATAACTCCCTTAGGAGCCTCATGAGTTGGAGGGGTTAGACTTGGACGTTGGGCCTGAAACTTCTAGAGGAGGTTCCCACTACCCTAATCTATCATTAGGACGAGTTTGAACTCATTTGGAGCATCTTGCCATTAGGGCCGAATTCTTGAGGGTTTCAGTCTTCAGTTGGAGTGTGGCACTCTTCAACTAGAGGGTTTGACATCCATATCTGCTGGGTATTGGTCTTGATTACTTATTCATCCTTTGGAGGCTTCTTTTGTATCGACAGAGCATTTTGTAGGAGCTAATATCTATTGATTGTATGACCATTTGAGGTTTATGCCAGATCGACCATCTATTGTATTGATTCTGCATAATAAAAAGGTCAGATCTTGCTTGTTTTTATATCTTCATGTGTTGGATGAATCTTGTATGCACTTAATAACTCAATAAAACACCTGCACAACAATAAATCAGTAGCAGTTAGTGATACCAAGCGAAAAAATTGGCTTAGGATCATTACATCAAGCCATGAACCAAGAGATTGACTCCATTAAGAAGAACACGACATGGGATGTTGTTGATCTGCCCAGACACAAGAAAAGTATTGGTGTCAAGTGGGTTTACAAAACTAAACTCAATGAAAAAGGGCGGGTTGAAAAACACAAGGCAAGACTTGTTGCCAAAGGATTCTCACAACAACCAAGTACTGATTATAGTGAAACTTTTTCTCGAGTATAAAGATTAGACACGGTAAGGACTCTATTGGCCATAGCATCCCAACACAAATGACAAGTATACCAGATGGATGTCAAGTCAGCTTTCCTGAATGGTTTCTTAGAAGAAGAAGTTTATGTTGATCAACCACTTGGATTTGAAGTCCAAGAGAAACCAACCAAAGTATATCGGTTGAAGAAATCTTTGTATGGCTTAAAGCAAGATCCACGAGCCTAGTACAACAGAATTGACACTTACCTGATCAAAAGTGGTTTCAACAAAAGCCAAAATGAGCCAATTCTTTACACCAAAATAGATCAACGCGGTAAAATTTTGATTGTATGCTTATATGTTGATGACATGACATACAATGGAAATCTTGAGTTAACCAGCTTTAAACATGCCATGCAATCTGAGTTTGAGATGACAGATCTTGGCATAATGAAATACTTTTTGGAGATTGAGGTTGATCAATCGACCAAAGGAATTTTTGTCTGTCAGAAAAAGTATGCAGCAGACATCATCAAAAGATTCTGCATGGAAGAATGCAATCTAGCAGAAACCCCTATACCCCTAGGCACAAAATTGAGCAAGAAAGATGAAGGTCCTACAGTGGACCCTACCCTGTACAAAAGTTTAGTAGGCAGTTTGTTGTATCTTACAACAACTAGGCCTGATATTATGTATACAGCCAACCTTGTTTCTATATTCATGGAATCCCCCAAAGATTTTCACTCGAAGATGGCGAAACACATTCTGAGATATGTTGTAGGAACTCTCCATTTTGGCTTATGGTACACTCAATCTAATGATAATCATTCTCTAGTTACACAGACAATGATTTTGCAGGCAATCTAGATGATAGGAAAAGCACCTTAGGACATGTTTTTCACCTGGGCACGAACCCGATTTCATGGGCATCAAAGAAACAATCAATTGTATCAAAATCTTTTGCAGAGGCAGAGTATGTCACTGCTACCTCAGCTTCATGTCAAGTTGTGTGGCTGAGAAGAATATTGAAAGATATGTCACATACAAAGAAGGATCTAACTCCTATCTTCTGTGACAATACCTCAACAATTGCTCTATCCAAAAATCATGTGTTTCACAAGAAAAAAAAACACATTGACACTCGCTTTCACTTCATCCGCGAGCTAGTCAATAATGGTAACATAGCACTTCAATTCTGTGGCTATCAAGATCAGCTCGCATATATCTTCACAAAGCCACTGGGAAAATTTGTTTTTGATTTTCAGAGACAACACCTGGGCATCATCAGTGCTCATGTTTGTAACTGTTGAGTTTAAAAGAGAGTGTTAAATATAATGTAACCTCAACATCCTAACTGTACACTGCGAGCTGTCCTGACCAGTTGTACTATCATTTCTTGATGTTCTTGATTTGCTTGAGCCTATTTAGCTCAACTCTTTTCCCTTTTCTCAAATACTCTTTTCCTCATATACCTAATATACTGAATACTATTTTTTGTTCTACTCCTTCTCTGTATTCTCTGCTTCTCAATTTATCATTGTAGATAAGAGTGGAGTTTCCAGGGAGTTTTTTTTTTTGTGTGTGTGGTTGCAGAGTTGGAAGATTAATAGAATTAGAAGCTTATTGAAGTTGGAGCAAAGTATCCTAGGAGTACATTAATGCACCATTGTAAATAGGAGTGGAGGGAACAATCTTAAAGGCCCAACATTTAGCTTTCGGGAAAGAGATTAGCACGTTCATACACTTTGTTTTTCTGGTTAAAATTACTCATATTTGTTTATATGCATTGGTTTTCAGTTTTGTTTCTGTTAAAATTTCATAGTTTTTAGTTTAAAATTTCTGAAACCCTAACCCTAATCTTACATATTTACAAAATTCACCTATTCTCTAGTAGATTACATGTTAGGGAATGCCTTCTTATTTACATGTGTTCAGATTGCCTATTTAAAACTTGCACCTGAATTCTCTAATTAATCTTCACCTGCATTCTCTGATAGGTTACATGTGCACGAGAATCCCTTCTTATTGGCGTTCATAAATCCTTTCTTATTCTGTATGGTAGCCTCACATAAAACCTGAGATCGGCAGCGGGATGAAAAACGTTTCTGTTCATGATGAAAACGAAGAGAGAGAACAAAAGGTTTGTATGAAAATGCAGTTACCAGCATATAAATTAGAGCGCCATTACCTTCATAAAATTTAGAGCTCCTTAATTTCCTTAAAGCTTATTTTAGGGCAAAGGCAATTTAAGAAGAAAAACATCCATGGCATTTAAACTTGATTTTAGGACAAAAGCAAGCCATGCATGCACATTGCAAAGTACCAAATGCACTCGTGAACGTGGACACAAACCTCAGAACTATAAACAAGCAATATAAACCCTAACTAACAGCCTTTTGAGGAACATTGTTCTATAGTAACTAATAGCCTTTTTATTACTGTTATATAGGACTTAATAACATTTTAATTACTACTATTGTTTTTAGTGTTATATAGGAACTAATTTTAATTATAATTATATAGGAAGGAATGGCCTTTTTATTAATGTTGTTGTTTTTATTGTGTAAGAAATAAATAAAATAAATATTATTAATTTGAAAGGTATAAGTTGTTTTCTTAGCATAGGGAAAAAATTTAGATATCACTGACTCTGAAGATATCATAGGGAAATAATAGATTAGATGATTATCGTTTTTGACCGGACACAAACCTTGGAACTATAAACCCTAACGGCTAAGCACTCTCCTCAGGAAAGGAAATGTAAAAATGAATCGTTTTTACTTTATTATATATTTTCAATTAACTGTTTTATATGTGCTGTGATTGCTTGGTCAAGCAACATTAAAGCAACAATATACTGTAGATTAATGTTTATACTAAATTATTTAACGAAGGACCTATAAAGAATTATAACTAGGACAACTATATTGGAAAATAATATTCATCTAAATATATAAACGGTGTATATCAAAATAATGTAGTTGTATAAAGAATTATAACTAGGACAACTCTATTGGAAAATAATATTCATCTAAGTATATGAACTGTGTATATCAAAATAATATAGTTGTACTAGTTCATGACACACAGATTTAAAAGAAAAAATTATGTTTACTAAATTTTAAAAGATGTCATAAATCATTTGTATACAAGATAATGTATTTTCTCATCATAGATAAATTAAGTTAAACGTATATATTATACATCTTTAACTAACCATAACCATACATGAGAAATTGCCTCATTAAAATGTAAAGCCGACTTTTGAAACTAAGTTACATTATGTCTTCTTCGTTTTTAAAGCTTATTAAAGTGTAAAAACCGAGTTTTGAAACTAAGTCACATTATGCTTTCTTGGTTTTTTAAGCTTATTAAAGTGTAACCACCCTTATTTTAACTTCTGAAACTAAGTTACATTATGATTTAACTTTGTTACAACAATGAACTATATTATATTATAGGTACATGTGGATTTATTTATATGCAAAATAAAAATGTTATTTATATTAATTTTTTAATAAAAATTGGGAGATATTTTCATTAATTAAAACTGAACCGAGTTTTTTAAGCTTATTAAAGTGTGACCTTTTATTTTGGCTTATGAAGCTAAGTTACATTATGATTTAACTTTGTTACAACAATGAGCTATATTATATTATATGGACATGCGGATTTATCTATATGCAAAATAAAAATGTTCTTTATATTATTTTTTAAATAGAAATTGGGAAAAATTTTCATCAAGTAAAACTGAGGTAGACTACCTCAAAATTTCTGAGAGCAGACCTAGACAGGGCTCAACAGTGCATTCAATTAGGAAGATAGAGTGTAGCCCTTCATACGGAAGGCGCAACTTGGTGATGGAATAATTATGGTTCAAGTGGGGTGGCAAAATGTCTGGTGATGAGGTCGCAACTGAATTTTCAGAGAGGCAACAGGCTGGAACCTAGGCATAACAAAACCTCTTCATGTTGGAATCAAAGTGTTGTACTTTCATCATGTAATTGTTGCAAAATCTGTCATTGTTGCATGGTGATTTCCAATATGGTGAGTACATGGGCTGAGAGACCTCTCAGTTGAATCTACAACGTTTAACAATGTGCGCAAATCCACCAATTAATTTTCCAATTGAGCAATGATCACCTTCCAATACCATGTCCCGATGTGCCATTGGACCAGACTATGTAGAGTAAACCCTGAAGCACTAAGCTACAACACCAAGATGGTTGAAAACTAAGAAACATACCAAGGAACCTTAGAAATAGATGCCACCTTGAAGAGTCGCGAAGCCATAAAGAGGAAAGGAAGCATGTATGAATGATGTCGTGGATGAAGGGATCATGATGCTCATTAACCACCGAGATTCATGATCTCAAGTGGGTGTGTGCACAAAGTTGCTGGATGAAAAAGTGGCAAAGGAGTCAACACGAATGTGCACTAGTAGGAATGAGAAAGTAAAGAGGAGTAGAGGAGGAGAAAAGCCGAGGATATTACCACTGTGTCCAAATCTACCCAAGTATGCTGGATTGTTTTTGATTTCCGTTGTTATCTTTGTCTCCTCTCTTGGCTTTGAAAAAATACAAAACAATTAGTCATGGGTTATTGATGTAAATTTCAATGACATTGAAAACTTATTAGCAAAGTTTACTACAAATGTGTGGTTCAATGACAAATTTGAAGAGAACACAATAAACATGGACAAAACTAATTAATACACATAATTGATACTTGAATGTAAATCTCTCAACAATTCACTAATCTTGTATAGTTTTTTTTCAAGTTTATTGTAAAGATAACACATAGTTTTTCTTTGTTTTACACAAAATTATGTTAATGATTTTGTTGGGATAAAATGGAATTGTTGTTTGTAATACCTTTGTCATAAGTGTACTTATTAAATTGCAGAAAATATTATTAAAATAGAACAAGAAGACAATGAAAAATGCCCACAAGCAAACCAAGAAGAGTAAAACCCCAACCCATCACAACCACCAAATATAAACATAGAGATTGATGAGTGGTTGGTTTCTTTGAGATCACTTTTCAATGATTTAACGGAACCAGAGAACCTTCTTGGCCACTTTATTGGATGTCATTGTGAAGTCCATTGCAAGTTCCCCAAGGAAATTAACTTTGTTTTTGAATATAGGGCTAGAATGTTCGAGTTTAGAGGAATGAAATGGATATAACCAAGTTAAGGACTCATGTATTTCAAAACAATATCTGATGTATCTTTTTATTAATCCTCGATCTAGACAACAATTGTCTGTAACCAAGAAACACATTTGTATTGACGAGTGCATCTACCCACAAGTTATTCAAAACTAGATGGGCAGATGGTTCATGGCATTTGATGCACCTATGTGCAATAATAGGGAGGTTCTTTTATATTCTTTTAGAAAATTATTGGAAATAATTTATTTTGGGTCCCCATGTGAACTACTTCGACATTAGTGACTTCCATGGAGTGGGTCCAGGGTTCACACATGAGAGAATGCTATGCGTGATCCCATGTGAGGTCCTCATCCCCTCAAGTGGAGGCCTTACCTCCCTTCCCAACATCCTCCTATTGCGAAGGGCTTGCATGTAGCTCTATCATCTTTAACTCTGAGCCTAGTGAAACATTGTAGATTTGTTACACTATCTTGATAGGAGTTTCATGTCAGTGACATTGATAGAGGGGTAGAACCTTCAACCCCTAGAGAAGAGTGCAATGAAGAGAGGGAACATGGACATAGCAATTGTCTATGTGAACCTCCCAAATGCACGAGTTGAGAGCATAATTGTTATGGGTCTATGAGCTTCATGGAGTAGGTTAATATCTTAACCATTTCTATGTTCTTCATATTTATATAGTATTCCATGTATTTATTTAAATATTTTATTGTATGATGTTTTCTAGTTACTACTCCTGTATCACCCCTCTACATCGATAGATGCATCAATGTCTATCTTCATCACCAATGCAACGATAGAGGTAGCCTACTCATTTGGTATTTCACATACACAAGTATGTGTCACATTTCATAAATTCACCATAGTGATTTCTTTATTTTATCGCATCCAAAAACTTATATTGTTTTTTTTGTTTCTACATGTTGTTGGACCAAGCAGTGTAGAGCAATGTTCACATGGGATGGACAATTCATCTACTTCAGAGGTATAATGTGTTGAGTTAAATCTCATTTAAATCTTAAATTTGTTGGATTTTACTATTTGGTACTAATAACAATATTATTAATATGTATGGAGGTTGTTGATATTTTCTCTAGTTACAGTACTAGTTCAGTCCATGGGAAGTCGACCATATATTTTGGATTAACTATTTTCAGGCCAGGCATTATTCCATCACTTGTAGAGCCCATGGGGGTTCATTTCCACCCATCCACAATAATTTTCTTATTTGGTGCATTCTTAGTGGATGTACTCAGAAGCCACCCATATGCACCACATATTCCATTGCATCCATCCATAGTGGATGGACCCGTATGCCACCCACCCCCTCCACCATTTCCATCTACACCATCCACTAAGGATGCCACATTAGATGTTCCCTCAGAGAAGGTTGTAGAGTCGAGTCAATGATTCTCCATCAATGTTTGAGATATTCATGGTAAGATAATGTGTTGATGATAAATTTTATGTATCTTGAATGGAATTGATTTTATGCATATTTGTTTAAATTTCATGATTTGATCATTGTAACTGACGCAGGGTGGCATTGCTAAGAGATTAGGGTCGCGGAGGATGGTAACACCCACATGATTGTGAGTACCATCTCTAGTGATTTGTCTTATGTTGAATTACAAAGTATCATTTTGTAAGTCTTTTAATTCAATGTGGAAGAAAACTTATAACAATATTTTTATTTTTTCAGTCTCGAGAGAAACGAACCATACTGAGGGACAAAACCATTCAAGGTGCGTTTTTTAGCAAGAGAAGAAAGATCAATTTCCAAGGTTCTCCTCAGAGTGGTGAGGGTGGAAGTGGTCAATGAGTGACCAATCAATGTCATTTTATATCTAGGCCACCATATGGTTGTTTTTTTATCTTATAGAACTTGTTGCCATTTTGTATATTGGGCAAGATGTGTCATTTTGTAAAAAACATACAATTTAAATGATGTTTGTTATAGAAATTTTTTCCTCACTCCATGCATCTTTCTCTCATGGCCTTCTATTTCCCTCTGCATACCTCATGTCATCTCCCCCTTTTCTATGCACTTCAGAGCTAAAAATACTCTATTTTTTACATGTACGCGACCTCCCAGTTAGGAACCACACTACATGCATGGGATGTTCCACTACAACCCATGTACATCGGGTTTGGCACTCAAAAAATTAAAATTGTTTCGGGTTTCCATTCCATGTCATGATATATGTGATCCTCGACCTTCCATCTACTCGAAAACCTCTGACTTGACTCTTCAATTTCATTTGGAGGTTATAAATTGAGCCATGTCCAAGCCTTAAACATACACAATTCATCATTGAGAGAAAATACACTCTCGAGAAATTTCACCTCAATTGAGTCTTCATCCCTTTGTCCTTGAAAGTTTGAACTTCTTGTGTTCAGTCCCCAGGCTCTTACTATCTTGTGATAGAGAACATCATTGACTCCTACATGTGAGCTTGTCTTTGTGAAGGATTGAAGTGGTGGAAGCCCAGTTGGAGGGACTTAGTTTCTTGGTTCTGATATGTGTTGTTACAAAAGTTTGTTACCTATGTACTTCTGTTGATTACATTAATAGAAATACTCTCTTCTCGTCCAATTAATATCTTGCAAATATTGATATTTCTTTCCATGCACATATTTGATGAATGTATGTTAATGGATTACACTGATTTATATGCCAACAATATATATCAATACCACATTCTTGTGTATCTTGGTTGTTGAAGACAAGTTGCAGGTGTAAATATTTGGGTCATGTGCTCGACGGTGGTCTTCTTCGGATGTCTAGAGGAGGTAGGGTTATCTCCTTCTCATGTTAGCATTTCATTTATAAAACATACTTGATATTAGAGTTGATTTAAGGTGTCGTTTCCTCTATAGTGATTTACCCCTAGCCATAGAGATATTTTCCTCGTAACAAAATTGGTGACATACACGGGTTGTCCCTTGACAAGGCACGTACATACACAAGATATCTTCCATTAGGGAATGTACATACGTGAGCCGTTTTCTGAACAACCGTGTACACTATTGTTAAGTCTTTTTGGTTGAGTTTGGTGTTTGTTGGGTGATTTTTGTTGGTTGCTAAGACTTCTTGGGTCCCTTTACTGACTGTTAAATTCCTCCATAGTGATAAGAAGTTGTTTTATTGGTGAATTCTTTGGGCAAACTTTGTTCTTGTCATTCTTCACATTTTGTTGTCCTTGCACACTAGTCTGAGTAGTTTCTTCTTGGTATCTTTCTTGGATTGTCTCCTTTTGTTTGCAGTAGGGTCTACGTGTGAGGTTTTTATTCATTCCTTGCATTTTCTTTTCACTATATCGAAAATACCAAAAAAAATTAATTATTTCTTGCATTTTACTTATGGAATTTTCACTTTTGGATACTTTCCATTAGTTTTGGCATAGTAGGAAAGATTTCACTTCATTCAAATCGTAGAAATTGCATGTTAGAAACAAAATTTAGAAGCACATCATCTCATTGAAAATCAAGACTAGTACTTAGCAATATTTTTACATTTTCTTCTTTTATTTATGTTGAGTCATTATACCATCCGTTTCACGATCACACCTCTTGAGTAAGAATAAACCATTAAAATTAACGATGAATAATTAAAATTTATTAGAAACAAATTTATTCTTCAAGGTACACAAACAAGTATAGGACCTAGGGCCTTGGAATAATATTTTGTGAGTAAACTTCTCCAAGGATATAAAACTGAACGTATGTGTCTCACGAGGGAGTGGTCAAAACCATTATATAATTAGTGTCCTCAGGAGGCTCTTCTTAGACTTGAGTTAGGCATGAGGTCATGCAAATTTGGTTGCATATATATCCCTCTAATACCTTCTTAGCGTTAGGAACATTTTTGGGGTTCTATTCGTACTTGGGGGTCATGCTAGTGCCTTTACCTCCTTGAGAGGTGATGCTTTCAATATTTTGGGCTTTGCTACCCTTCCCATATGGTGGAACGCAATTGTGACTACTTGCCTGAGAATTGGTTATATCGTGGTGAATCTAGTTGCTTGACATAGCTTACCACATAGGTTGCTTGCATGGGTTATTTTGTAGGTACCTGGAGACTTAAGATAGGGATCCAACAACACAAATAATTTATGGGGGATTTCCTCTCCATGGGGATCTGACTGACTACGTTGTGAAGCTTAAGAGGATCCTTATAACTGGTTCTAATACCTTCACTCTATTTTTATGGAGTCTCAAGACCCTCTTGGGTGAGACATACCTACTTTACTCCGAGAGGTCCCTTTCAACCATCATATCTTATTTGAGTGATTGGATTTTAGCTTTATTTAGGAGTGTTCTCTTTGATTATTAGTTGGCCTTAGGATTTTGTATTGAGTCGTGAGTTTTGACTATTATGGTTGTTGGAGCCCCTGTGACTCCCTCAGTTAGTGTTATCCAGCCCATGGTCTCTACTCAGTCCATAAAGATGAATCCTTTTTTTATTTTTGAGCGGTACGCTGAATCATAATACTCTGCCAATACCTTGGGCCTTTAATCCTTTTTCTTTTGGTATGTCAGTCTTCAGACATGACTTCGCAGTTGTCATCCTCTGTCTCGTCGTCTTATGTGAATCCTAGTTTTGGGTCTAGGGGCATGATGTCTCCTTATTCTCTTGGTGGGGTTCATATCCCTCAACCAAATCCTATGGTAGGAGGTTGGAATTATCCTTCCTCTAAACCAAATACTAGCTTCACCTTTCTAGGATCGGGTGCTCAAATGGGTGGTCTTTCTACTTCCTATATTCCATCCATCCATAGTTATTCCTCTATGTTGGTTCCTATGAACACTTTTCTCATGGATAACCTCCCTCTGTCCTCTGGTATTTCATTTGGAGGGAGTCAATTTTATTGTATGGGGAACCCACTACATGAAGTTCCTTCATCTCGGGGCAACATATATCCTAACTTGAATGACCCATTTCATGTTGCTTTCTCCTCGCAAGGGACTTCCTCAACGATGATTCCCTTTCAACCTTTTATGAATCTGTTTGGAAGAGGATACTATCCTGTCGACCAAATCCATGGTGTATACCAGAATCCTGCTTGTCATGTGATTTATCAAAATAATTCTTTCTCGGGATGATGGTCTCAGATGTCACAACTAGCCGCTGCAAGTCATGCTCGAAGAACAATTCCAATCACTGCGAATCATACTGGCATTAAGTCACCAACCTCTGCAAGTCATGTTGGACACCTGAAACTAACCTCTGCTAGTCATGTTGGATACCTGTCACCATCTAATGCAAGTGATGTTAGGGGAAAGTAACCCACCATTTCATGTCATGATGGGGGCACAACTCTAGTCACTGCTATTCACACTGGACAAGCATCACCAACCTATGCAATTCATGTTGGAAATCTACTACCAACCTTTGCATGTTATGTTGGAGATCTGCTACTAGCCTCTTCAATTCATGTTGGGAGCATATCACCGGCAATTGCAAGTCATGATGGGGGCACTGATATGATTGAGAAGCCTATATGTATAGGACATAAGCCAAATTTCCTTTATATACTTTGCAAAGGAGATAACCTAACTTGTTTCTGCCCTGCTTTTGCAGTGGTATGAGAAGTGCGGTCCTTGTCTAACGGCCCTTCAGGTTTTGTCTCATCTTTGGTTTCCCAACATTTTAATCCTTATTTGGTTGAGACAACGTCCATGCCGATGTAATCTTTGGCCAACACCACTCCTATTTTGGGGAGTGATGCTTCTCTTGACCATTTTATCTCGCATCTTGTTGAACCAGTGGTCATGCCGATGCAATCTTTGGTCGAAACTTCTCCTATTTTGGGGAGTGATGTGTCTTGTTGACTATAGTGTCCCACATCCTGTTCAACCAGTGGTCATGACGATGCAATCTTCAGCCAACACCACTGTTGTTTTGGGGAGTGATGCATCTCTTGACCATGTTGTCTCACATCCTATTCAACCAATGATTGAAGAAGTTTTCATGCTAATGAAATCTTCAATCGATCCCACTCTTCTCTTGGAGAGTGACAAGTCTAAGGAAATGACATTGTCGATGAAATATCCGATCAATCCCACTCATATTTTGTGGGTTTATGTGTATTTATACCATGTCCTTACCATTTCTAGTTTTGTACTTTTAGAACAAGGGAGTATTCCACTCTCTCTGAGTACACTCCATCCAAGTCCTAGGATGGTTTCCTTTGATTGGAATGATCTTGTAGATCCTCACCTTACTTCTTATACACCCTTCTAAATAATTGGCATTCCTCGATATATTGTAGATGAAGGATACTCTGCAAGTATTTTATCCTCCATGACTTGACAAGATTTGGGTTCTCCCAAGCTCGTGTCAGCTACCAGTGAGTTGTTGGCTTTCAACAGAAGTCCTGCATGGGAGCATTGGCTTCCCCCATGATATGCGTCTTAGAAAAACATCCTTGAGTCTTAGTTAAACTCTTTTTAGACTCCAACAAATGAAAATATTGTCAAGTGAACTTGTCTCTTTCACACTCGTTAAATGGTTTTGAAAAGACATCAATTTGGTATAAGTTTAACCCTTTTCCAGACCAAGTATACTACTTATGAAAAATGAACACTCTAGTCACCGTTGGCCAAAATAGTTCTCCTGGGTATTATTTTATACTTTTTCGGGCCCAGGGGACTAAATATATGAAAAATGACATTTCTGAGTTAAGTTGTAATTGCATCCCATTATTCTTCTTGCATTTTTGAGCCTATTGTCGGCTCCCACTTTCTCATTATAAGTCTTTTTCCCTAGCAAGTCTCAGCATCAACCAATCAGTGTCTTTCATATATCCCTTGAATATTGACACCCTTTACCCTTAGAGGAAACATCCCCTCGAGTGTCCATTCCCTGCATGCGTTCCCTTTCATTGAGAATACGTATGTTCCATTGTTTGGAAATAGTTTCCTACTCGCGACACTCATTTCCTCTCCTATATCATAAGATTTATTTGACTATGAAAAATCAAAAACAAAACGTGTGGGAAAACAATATTATCTCCTATCGGAAGCATTTATGTCACCTTTGAACATAGCAAAAACATTTGAGTCCATTTCATCAAAGGTTTGGTTTTAGCATGAACTTAGGAAGTTGATCTCGTTACTTAGAGTTTACTCCTCCGACTGTTTATTCCTCCAGTCCCTATGGAGAATTTGTTGATGCCTCTTGCATCACAAGATTTTGTCAATGATGAGTGTTAAGTCTATGTTTTCGGAGTTATCCATATGTGTCATGCTTTTTTTCAAAGGAAGTATAAAACCTATGTCGGTCATTTCTCAGAACTCTTCACTTTGCATGTCGGCCATATCCTTAGTGTATCTCAGAATCACGTGATTTTTTTGTCCTACCTTGCACCCTGGGCCTACTTTCACCATTGGTAGGTAACCTTGAATCCATTATATGACATCTCCTCATTGGTCATTGACTAGGGGGTTTCCCTTATGTTCGACGATAAAAAATATATTCACACATTGAGATTTGGGAAGTGTCTTGGATTCCATTAGCCCTATTGGTGGTTTCCTCGCCTTTGTTGGCATTTTTCCTTATTGGCTTCTATTCAGAGGGTCTCTTTCATGCATTACTTGCATCTAGTGCATGCAAGAGACACACATGGACTTTTGTTTTTGAACATCCTATTCATCGGATCTCCTCCTAATTATCAATCTATTTCTTTCTACCTCGCACTCGATGATGACTGATTCCTTACTGATATCATTTCACTGCATATCCTTCCATCGAATTCAGCTCATCTATTCTCGAAACAAAATCTAGAGTCCTACGAGTAACGAGAGACTTGTAGTCGTCAGTGGCAGGTTCTCCCACTATAAAAAGTTGGGAATTCATCAATGTCTCATGATCAATGGATTATTCAAATGTTAGACTTCAATATCCTTATTCACACTTGTTGAATGTACTTGACGTCTTAACGCCTACTTCCATAATCAATGGGTTGACTCATTTTTTTCATGGTATACTTTAATGACCGGTAATCAAATGAAGTCTCATTTTGTTCGAATTCAACTCCTTTATTCACATAATGTAGAATTTCACCTTTGATGGATAATGTAGAATACCTCTAGCTTATAGTTGAAGCACCACATATCTACTGATGTCTTTCATTGGACTAGTACCTATATGACTTCAGTGGACATGGAAGATCTAATTGTACTCCATTGTATACATATATCTTCAATTGATTTTGAGATTGGACTCAACTGTGTCTTTTTTGTGACTATGACAATCTATGGCATATGTCATCTTTGTATTTTCTATTCATGGCCATGAACAATTATTTGATATATATCCACATGGATCTGTAGTGTAATTTAGATTAGAAACCATGTGTACAAAGTCGTTAAAGATTGTAATATTCTCATGAGTAACTAGTACTTCCAGCTGAGTCTTCATTACTCCACTTCTGGGAATTATAATGTATTTCAGTCATCGTAGATAATCCTGTGACCTCACACATTAGGGGGTATCTGTTATATAAAATGTTTCCTCACTCCATGCATATTTCTTTGATGGCCTTCCATTTCCCTCTGCAGACCTCATCTCCCCCTTTTATGTGCACTCTAGAGCTAAAAATACTCAATTTTTTACATGTATGTGACATCCCAGTTATGCAACACACTTACATATGTGGGATGCTCCACTATAGCCCGCATACATCGAGTTTGTCACTCAAAAAATTAAAATTTCATAGGGTTTCCATGCCATGTCATGAGATCTATGATATTTGACCTTCCATCTACTAAAAATTTCTTAATCGAACCTTCAATTCCATTTGGAGGATATAAATTGAGCCATATCCAATCCTTGAACATACACAATTCATCATTGAGAGAAAATAAACTCTGGAGAAATTTCACCTCAATTGAGTTTGCATCCCTTTTTCCTTGAAAGTCTGAACTTCTTGTGTCCAGCCCCCAATATCTTCCTATCTTGTGATGGAGAACCTCATTGAATCCTACATGTGAGCTTTCATTTGTGAAGGATTGAAGTGGTGGAGTCATATATAGAGGGACTTAGTTTCTCGGTTCCAATATGTGCTATCACAAAAATTTTACACCTATGTACTTACGCTGATTACATTAACAGAAATACTCTCTTCTCATCCAATTGATATCTTGTAAATATTTATATTTCTTTCCATGGGCGTATTTGTCATATATGTTAATGGATTATGTTGATTTATATTCTAACATTATATATCCATACCACATGCTTGCGTATCTTGGTTGTTGAAGACAAGTTCTAGGTGTAAATCTATGGGTTGTGCGCTCGATGATGCTCTTCTTCGGATGTCTGGACGAAGTAGGATTCTAGCGTTCTTTTGTTAGAATTTAATTTATACAACATGTTTGAGATTAGAGTGGATTTCGGGTGTCTTTCTATCTGTTGTGGCTTGCCCCTAGACATAGAGAGATTTTTCTCATAACAATGTTGAATATATATATACACACACATTTCATGGCATATTTTTTTAAGAATCTTATTGTTTCTGCATTGTATGTTGATGAATGCTTGAATTTCAAAGTGTATGAATTTTATGTGTATGAATGTATTAATTTAACTAATTTGATTAATTACTTTTTAAAGTGTTAAGGAAGTCTATGTAAGTAAGAATATTTTTTTTTCCAAAGAGTTTATAAATACTTTCATTATGCATTAATGAATCTCTTATGGTAGAAAAGATTGCTAAGTTCTAAATCCATACACAATTAATGGTTCTCAAGGACCTAAAATTGAGAAAATATTAAAGTCTCATGCTAGTTAAGACTCCACGAACCAATAATAAGAATCATGTACGATAACATAATAACAATAGAAACAAGAGAGTTGAAACCTCACATTACTCTATCCAAATTGAAACATGGCTCATTATGATGGAAATCACAACATGTTACAAGGGTTTCTTAATAAAAAATCAACATATAAAATATGAGTGCACAATAAATCCTCACATCAAATGAAACTATACCTGAAATTATCCATTAATCTTACCAAAATATTCTATAATGTATCTCAAGAAGAGAGCTCCTAAATACACAAATTTTCCACCCTTTACCATGGAGAGAGACAATTCTTCTTTATAGAGTGAGTCTTCTATCTTATACAATAAAATATTGTTATTTTCTAACTCCATGACAAGTCAAATAAATATTATAATAATGAATTAGTTAGATATATCCTCAATCCATGGTTGACTATGTTACAACATGTGGACATTAGCCTCTCTAAATAAATTCTCCCTCATCCAAAAATAGTATTAGTATGCACAAAATAATTCTCATGAAGGGGACACACCACAAAAAATAGGCATTGAGCCGATTCAAATTCCAAGTGTCCACATGAAATGTTCTCTCTAAGAATGTGCATAAATGAAACCAATCCACATGTGTGAATTCCAAGATAGGAAACTCCATGGATCAATGTTTAACATTCCAAGTGGATGCGGATTCCACAACAAAGTATGTGATCAATTCCTATACTTTCCTTGCTTTGATTTCCTACCCTTACCTTGCCTTTTCCTTACCTTATGTTCACTTAACTTTCCTTTCCTTGGATTGTCTTGCCTTTCATTTCTTTTCCTTTCCATGCGATGCCATACCATGTTGTTAGAAAAACAGGACCACGGAGCAATAAAATAAAACAAATGCGGAAACAAAACACAGAAGATATACAATACAAGAGAGACACAAATTTACGTGGTTCACCGAGTGTGGGCTACGTCCACCATAAAAATTGTGAGATCCTTCCTTTATTATTATCCAAAAAATGAAGGGATACAACCTACAACAAAACCCGCTCTAACTTCTTCTTCTTTATCTCATAGTATCCTCTCTCAGAATACAATACTTGCCATAATGCATAGCCGCAATACATTTCCCTCATAGTAGAGGGTTTCCTTCTAGGGAAGAAAACCCTAACATAGTTTCTACTGTTAGATCTACGACCTTATAATGAATGGTCCAGATTTACAATGAAATTACA
>ML808282.1:159493-177454 GCA_009831015.1 Picea engelmannii
TGACCATAGCAGGAAGGAATATTATGAAGGGAATAAGACTTCAGAGAACTCCTTAGAGTGCGAGCGAAACTGAGGCGAAATACTTTGGAAAGAGAAGGGGAGAGACTGGCCCATTGAGCCGGAAGTCGTGAGGACGGATTGTTAAAGTCCGACAACTTTTTCTTTCTTTATCAGGGACTCATAGGTCATTGACGGAGCACGCGACTTCGGGCCTCGCGACCTCGGGACACTGGGTCTCAGGAGGAGGAAAGACTAACGGCCGAGGCGCGAAGTCACGAGAGAGAGAAATCGCGGGATCGACATATCGGGATTTCAGAGTCCGGGTGTGGGAGGACACATTCTCCGAGCAGCAAGAAGCGAAGGATGAGTCAACGTTGACTTTCCTCGGTCTCGGGAATCCGGGAAAGAGACATTCGACGTCGGGACTCGCGAGAGGCGAGACTCCGATTCTTTTCCCCAGGCAAGTTAAAAAGGGGAAGCGTGTGTGAGGGAGACTGTGGGTTGCGAACCCCCGATAAGGGAGAGAAGAGTGTCAACTCTTCGGGCCGCGGGTTTGTGAAGGTCCTGGTGGGGTGACCGTGCTCGCGAGGGGCAGGGTGGCCGTCAAATATCCACTCACCTTGTTCCACAGCTTGGTCTTGGGGATGAAAGACTCCTCCACACCATTCTATTCTCATCTCATCTCCATCCAGCACTTCATAAGGTAGTAGGCCGTACTATTCTTGTGATTCGAGCAAGGGCGCACCATTATGTAGAGGGAGGTTCGATCCAGCTTATTTAGAGGGCCTGGGGCCATTCCAACACTTGGGTTTTGTTTGTAGGGGAATGATCATCAATTTGAGGGCTTTTCTGGAGGGTTATCATCCTCATATCATTATCTGTAGATTGGGATGTCTTGGAGCCATAGGGGACGTCTAGTGATTCAGAAAAACTAAGATCTAGAGAGATCTGCTGGAGATTTGATCCTAAAACTTCTTCCATGGGGTTCTCTTAGCCCGATATACATTCTCGGAGAGTTTCAAGCCATTTGGAGTTATATTTCTGTAGGGATGAGTTGCATTGGGGTTTCAACTATCCATGAGGGCATAACTCCCTTAGGAGCCTCATGAGTTGGAGGGGTTAGACTTGGACGTTGGGCCTGAAACTTCTAGAGGAGGTTCCCACTGCCCTAATCTATCATTAGGATGAGTTTGAACTCATTTGGAGCATCTTGCCATTAGGGCCGAATTCTTGAGGGTTTCAGTCTTCAGTTGGAGTGTGGCACTCTTCAACTAGAGGGTTTGACATCCAGATCTGCTGGGTATTGGTCTTGATTACTTATTCATCCTTTGGAGGCTTCTTTTGTATCGACATAGCATTTTGTAGGAGCTAATATCTATTGATTGTACGACCATCTGAGGTTTATGCCAGATCGACCATCTATTGTATTGATTCTTCATAATAAAAAGGTCAGATCTTGCTTGTTTTTATATCTTCATGTGTTGGATGAATCTTGTATGCACTTAATAACTCAATAAAACACCTGCACAACAATAAATCAGTAGCAGTTAGTGATACCAAGCAAAAACTTTGGCTTAGGATCATTACATCAAGCCATGAACCAAGAGATTGACTCCATTAAGAAGAACACGACATGGGATGTTGTTGATCTGCCGAGACACAAGAAAAGTATTGGTGTCAAGTGGGTTTACAAAACTAAACTCAATGAAAAAGGGAGGGTTGAAAAACACAAGGCAAGACTTGTTGCCAAAGGATTCTCACAACAACCAAGTACTGATTATAGTGAAACTTTTTCTTGAGTATAAAGATTAGACACGGTAAGGACTCTATTGGCCATAGCATCCCAACACAAATGACAAGTATACCAGATGGATGTCAAGTCATCTTTCCTGAATGGTTTCTTAGAAGAAGAAGTTTATTTCGATCAACCACTTGGATTTGAAGTCCAAGAGCAACCAACCAAAGTATATCGGTTGAAGAAATCTTTGTATGGCTTAAAGCAAGATCCACGAGCCTAGTACAACAGAATTGACACTTACCTGATCAAAAGTGGTTTCAACAAAAGCCAAAATGAGCCAATTCTTTACACCAAAATAGATCAACGCGGTAAAATTTTGATTGTATGCTTATATGTTGATGACATGACATACAATGGAAATCTTGAGTTAACCAGCTTTAAACATGCCATGCAATCTGAGTTTGAGATGACAGATCTTGGCATAATGAAATACTTTTTGGAGATTGAGGTTGATCAATCGACCAAAGGAATTTTTGTCTGTCAGAAAAAGTATGCAGCAGACATCATCAAAAGATTCTGCATGGAAGAATGCAATCTAGCAGAAACCCCTATACCCCTAGGCACAAAATTGAGCAAGAAAGATGAAGGTCCTACAGTGGACCCTACCCTGTACAAAAGTTTAGTAGGCAGTTTGTTGTATCTTACAACAACTAGGCCTGATATTATGTATACAGCCAACCTTGTTTCTATATTCATGGAATCCCCCAAAGATTTTCACTCGAAGATGGCGAAACACATTCTGAGATATGTTGTAGGAACTCTCCATTTTGGCTTATGGTACACTCAATCTAATGATAATCATTCTCTAGTTACACAGACAATGATTTTGCAGGCAATCTAGATGATAGGAAAAGCACCTTAGGACATGTTTTTCACCTGGGCACGAACCCGATTTCATGGGCATCAAAGAAACAATCAATTGTATCAAAATCTTTTGCAGAGGCAGAGTATGTCACTGCTACCTCAGCTTCATGTCAAGTTGTGTGGCTGAGAAGAATATTGAAAGATATGTCACATACAAAGAAGGATCTAACTCCTATCTTCTGTGACAATACCTCAACAATTGCTCTATCCAAAAATCATGTGTTTCACAAGAAAAAAAAACACATTGACACTCGCTTTCACTTCATCCGCGAGCTAGTCAATAATGGTAACATAGCACTTCAATTCTGTGGCTATCAAGATCAGCTCGCATATATCTTCACAAAGCCACTGGGAAAATTTGTTTTTGATTTTCAGAGACAACACCTGGGCATCATCAGTGCTCATGTTTGTAACTGTTGAGTTTAAAAGAGAGTGTTAAATATAATGTAACCTCAACATCCTAACTGTACACTGCGAGCTGTCCTGACCAGTTGTACTATCATTTCTTGATGTTCTTGATTTGCTTGAGCCTATTTAGCTCAACTCTTTTCCCTTTTCTCAAATACTCTTTTCCTCATATACCTAATATACTGAATACTATTTTTTGTTCTACTCCTTCTCTGTATTCTCTGCTTCTCAATTTATCATTGTAGATAAGAGTGGAGTTTCCAGGGAGTTTTTTTTTTTGTGTGTGTGGTTGCAGAGTTGGAAGATTAATAGAATTAGAAGCTTATTGAAGTTGGAGCAAAGTATCCTAGGAGTACATTAATGCACCATTGTAAATAGGAGTGGAGGGAACAATCTTAAAGGCCCAACATTTAGCTTTCGGGAAAGAGATTAGCACGTTCATACACTTTGTTTTTCTGGTTAAAATTACTCATATTTGTTTATATGCATTGGTTTTCAGTTTTGTTTCTGTTAAAATTTCATAGTTTTTAGTTTAAAATTTCTGAAACCCTAACCCTAATCTTACATATTTACAAAATTCACCTATTCTCTAGTAGATTACATGTTAGGGAATGCCTTCTTATTTACATGTGTTCAGATTGCCTATTTAAAACTTGCACCTGAATTCTCTAATTAATCTTCACCTGCATTCTCTGATAGGTTACATGTGCACGAGAATCCCTTCTTATTGGCGTTCATAAATCCTTTCTTATTCTGTATGGTAGCCTCACATAAAACCTGAGATCGGCAGCGGGATGAAAAACGTTTCTGTTCATGATGAAAACGAAGAGAGAGAACAAAAGGTTTGTATGAAAATGCAGTTACCAGCATATAAATTAGAGCGCCATTACCTTCATAAAATTTAGAGCTCCTTAATTTCCTTAAAGCTTATTTTAGGGCAAAGGCAATTTAAGAAGAAAAACATCCATGGCATTTAAACTTGATTTTAGGACAAAAGCAAGCCATGCATGCACATTGCAAAGTACCAAATGCACTCGTGAACGTGGACACAAACCTCAGAACTATAAACAAGCAATATAAACCCTAACTAACAGCCTTTTGAGGAACATTGTTCTATAGTAACTAATAGCCTTTTTATTACTGTTATATAGGACTTAATAACATTTTAATTACTACTATTGTTTTTAGTGTTATATAGGAACTAATTTTAATTATAATTATATAGGAAGGAATGGCCTTTTTATTAATGTTGTTGTTTTTATTGTGTAAGAAATAAATAAAATAAATATTATTAATTTGAAAGGTATAAGTTGTTTTCTTAGCATAGGGAAAAAATTTAGATATCACTGACTCTGAAGATATCATAGGGAAATAATAGATTAGATGATTATCGTTTTTGACCGGACACAAACCTTGGAACTATAAACCCTAACGGCTAAGCACTCTCCTCAGGAAAGGAAATGTAAAAATGAATCGTTTTTACTTTATTATATATTTTCAATTAACTGTTTTATATGTGCTGTGATTGCTTGGTCAAGCAACATTAAAGCAACAATATACTGTAGATTAATGTTTATACTAAATTATTTAACGAAGGACCTATAAAGAATTATAACTAGGACAACTATATTGGAAAATAATATTCATCTAAATATATAAACGGTGTATATCAAAATAATGTAGTTGTATAAAGAATTATAACTAGGACAACTCTATTGGAAAATAATATTCATCTAAGTATATGAACTGTGTATATCAAAATAATATAGTTGTACTAGTTCATGACACACAGATTTAAAAGAAAAAATTATGTTTACTAAATTTTAAAAGATGTCATAAATCATTTGTATACAAGATAATGTATTTTCTCATCATAGATAAATTAAGTTAAACGTATATATTATACATCTTTAACTAACCATAACCATACATGAGAAATTGCCTCATTAAAATGTAAAGCCGACTTTTGAAACTAAGTTACATTATGTCTTCTTCGTTTTTAAAGCTTATTAAAGTGTAAAAACCGAGTTTTGAAACTAAGTCACATTATGCTTTCTTGGTTTTTTAAGCTTATTAAAGTGTAACCACCCTTATTTTAACTTCTGAAACTAAGTTACATTATGATTTAACTTTGTTACAACAATGAACTATATTATATTATAGGTACATGTGGATTTATTTATATGCAAAATAAAAATGTTATTTATATTAATTTTTTAATAAAAATTGGGAGATATTTTCATTAATTAAAACTGAACCGAGTTTTTTAAGCTTATTAAAGTGTGACCTTTTATTTTGGCTTATGAAGCTAAGTTACATTATGATTTAACTTTGTTACAACAATGAGCTATATTATATTATATGGACATGCGGATTTATCTATATGCAAAATAAAAATGTTCTTTATATTATTTTTTAAATAGAAATTGGGAAAAATTTTCATCAAGTAAAACTGAGGTAGACTACCTCAAAATTTCTGAGAGCAGACCTAGACAGGGCTCAACAGTGCATTCAATTAGGAAGATAGAGTGTAGCCCTTCATACGGAAGGCGCAACTTGGTGATGGAATAATTATGGTTCAAGTGGGGTGGCAAAATGTCTGGTGATGAGGTCGCAACTGAATTTTCAGAGAGGCAACAGGCTGGAACCTAGGCATAACAAAACCTCTTCATGTTGGAATCAAAGTGTTGTACTTTCATCATGTAATTGTTGCAAAATCTGTCATTGTTGCATGGTGATTTCCAATATGGTGAGTACATGGGCTGAGAGACCTCTCAGTTGAATCTACAACGTTTAACAATGTGCGCAAATCCACCAATTAATTTTCCAATTGAGCAATGATCACCTTCCAATACCATGTCCCGATGTGCCATTGGACCAGACTATGTAGAGTAAACCCTGAAGCACTAAGCTACAACACCAAGATGGTTGAAAACTAAGAAACATACCAAGGAACCTTAGAAATAGATGCCACCTTGAAGAGTCGCGAAGCCATAAAGAGGAAAGGAAGCATGTATGAATGATGTCGTGGATGAAGGGATCATGATGCTCATTAACCACCGAGATTCATGATCTCAAGTGGGTGTGTGCACAAAGTTGCTGGATGAAAAAGTGGCAAAGGAGTCAACACGAATGTGCACTAGTAGGAATGAGAAAGTAAAGAGGAGTAGAGGAGGAGAAAAGCCGAGGATATTACCACTGTGTCCAAATCTACCCAAGTATGCTGGATTGTTTTTGATTTCCGTTGTTATCTTTGTCTCCTCTCTTGGCTTTGAAAAAATACAAAACAATTAGTCATGGGTTATTGATGTAAATTTCAATGACATTGAAAACTTATTAGCAAAGTTTACTACAAATGTGTGGTTCAATGACAAATTTGAAGAGAACACAATAAACATGGACAAAACTAATTAATACACATAATTGATACTTGAATGTAAATCTCTCAACAATTCACTAATCTTGTATAGTTTTTTTTCAAGTTTATTGTAAAGATAACACATAGTTTTTCTTTGTTTTACACAAAATTATGTTAATGATTTTGTTGGGATAAAATGGAATTGTTGTTTGTAATACCTTTGTCATAAGTGTACTTATTAAATTGCAGAAAATATTATTAAAATAGAACAAGAAGACAATGAAAAATGCCCACAAGCAAACCAAGAAGAGTAAAACCCCAACCCATCACAACCACCAAATATAAACATAGAGATTGATGAGTGGTTGGTTTCTTTGAGATCACTTTTCAATGATTTAACGGAACCAGAGAACCTTCTTGGCCACTTTATTGGATGTCATTGTGAAGTCCATTGCAAGTTCCCCAAGGAAATTAACTTTGTTTTTGAATATAGGGCTAGAATGTTCGAGTTTAGAGGAATGAAATGGATATAACCAAGTTAAGGACTCATGTATTTCAAAACAATATCTGATGTATCTTTTTATTAATCCTCGATCTAGACAACAATTGTCTGTAACCAAGAAACACATTTGTATTGACGAGTGCATCTACCCACAAGTTATTCAAAACTAGATGGGCAGATGGTTCATGGCATTTGATGCACCTATGTGCAATAATAGGGAGGTTCTTTTATATTCTTTTAGAAAATTATTGGAAATAATTTATTTTGGGTCCCCATGTGAACTACTTCGACATTAGTGACTTCCATGGAGTGGGTCCAGGGTTCACACATGAGAGAATGCTATGCGTGATCCCATGTGAGGTCCTCATCCCCTCAAGTGGAGGCCTTACCTCCCTTCCCAACATCCTCCTATTGCGAAGGGCTTGCATGTAGCTCTATCATCTTTAACTCTGAGCCTAGTGAAACATTGTAGATTTGTTACACTATCTTGATAGGAGTTTCATGTCAGTGACATTGATAGAGGGGTAGAACCTTCAACCCCTAGAGAAGAGTGCAATGAAGAGAGGGAACATGGACATAGCAATTGTCTATGTGAACCTCCCAAATGCACGAGTTGAGAGCATAATTGTTATGGGTCTATGAGCTTCATGGAGTAGGTTAATATCTTAACCATTTCTATGTTCTTCATATTTATATAGTATTCCATGTATTTATTTAAATATTTTATTGTATGATGTTTTCTAGTTACTACTCCTGTATCACCCCTCTACATCGATAGATGCATCAATGTCTATCTTCATCACCAATGCAACGATAGAGGTAGCCTACTCATTTGGTATTTCACATACACAAGTATGTGTCACATTTCATAAATTCACCATAGTGATTTCTTTATTTTATCGCATCCAAAAACTTATATTGTTTTTTTTGTTTCTACATGTTGTTGGACCAAGCAGTGTAGAGCAATGTTCACATGGGATGGACAATTCATCTACTTCAGAGGTATAATGTGTTGAGTTAAATCTCATTTAAATCTTAAATTTGTTGGATTTTACTATTTGGTACTAATAACAATATTATTAATATGTATGGAGGTTGTTGATATTTTCTCTAGTTACAGTACTAGTTCAGTCCATGGGAAGTCGACCATATATTTTGGATTAACTATTTTCAGGCCAGGCATTATTCCATCACTTGTAGAGCCCATGGGGGTTCATTTCCACCCATCCACAATAATTTTCTTATTTGGTGCATTCTTAGTGGATGTACTCAGAAGCCACCCATATGCACCACATATTCCATTGCATCCATCCATAGTGGATGGACCCGTATGCCACCCACCCCCTCCACCATTTCCATCTACACCATCCACTAAGGATGCCACATTAGATGTTCCCTCAGAGAAGGTTGTAGAGTCGAGTCAATGATTCTCCATCAATGTTTGAGATATTCATGGTAAGATAATGTGTTGATGATAAATTTTATGTATCTTGAATGGAATTGATTTTATGCATATTTGTTTAAATTTCATGATTTGATCATTGTAACTGACGCAGGGTGGCATTGCTAAGAGATTAGGGTCGCGGAGGATGGTAACACCCACATGATTGTGAGTACCATCTCTAGTGATTTGTCTTATGTTGAATTACAAAGTATCATTTTGTAAGTCTTTTAATTCAATGTGGAAGAAAACTTATAACAATATTTTTATTTTTTCAGTCTCGAGAGAAACGAACCATACTGAGGGACAAAACCATTCAAGGTGCGTTTTTTAGCAAGAGAAGAAAGATCAATTTCCAAGGTTCTCCTCAGAGTGGTGAGGGTGGAAGTGGTCAATGAGTGACCAATCAATGTCATTTTATATCTAGGCCACCATATGGTTGTTTTTTTATCTTATAGAACTTGTTGCCATTTTGTATATTGGGCAAGATGTGTCATTTTGTAAAAAACATACAATTTAAATGATGTTTGTTATAGAAATTTTTTCCTCACTCCATGCATCTTTCTCTCATGGCCTTCTATTTCCCTCTGCATACCTCATGTCATCTCCCCCTTTTCTATGCACTTCAGAGCTAAAAATACTCTATTTTTTACATGTACGCGACCTCCCAGTTAGGAACCACACTACATGCATGGGATGTTCCACTACAACCCATGTACATCGGGTTTGGCACTCAAAAAATTAAAATTGTTTCGGGTTTCCATTCCATGTCATGATATATGTGATCCTCGACCTTCCATCTACTCGAAAACCTCTGACTTGACTCTTCAATTTCATTTGGAGGTTATAAATTGAGCCATGTCCAAGCCTTAAACATACACAATTCATCATTGAGAGAAAATACACTCTCGAGAAATTTCACCTCAATTGAGTCTTCATCCCTTTGTCCTTGAAAGTTTGAACTTCTTGTGTTCAGTCCCCAGGCTCTTACTATCTTGTGATAGAGAACATCATTGACTCCTACATGTGAGCTTGTCTTTGTGAAGGATTGAAGTGGTGGAAGCCCAGTTGGAGGGACTTAGTTTCTTGGTTCTGATATGTGTTGTTACAAAAGTTTGTTACCTATGTACTTCTGTTGATTACATTAATAGAAATACTCTCTTCTCGTCCAATTAATATCTTGCAAATATTGATATTTCTTTCCATGCACATATTTGATGAATGTATGTTAATGGATTACACTGATTTATATGCCAACAATATATATCAATACCACATTCTTGTGTATCTTGGTTGTTGAAGACAAGTTGCAGGTGTAAATATTTGGGTCATGTGCTCGACGGTGGTCTTCTTCGGATGTCTAGAGGAGGTAGGGTTATCTCCTTCTCATGTTAGCATTTCATTTATAAAACATACTTGATATTAGAGTTGATTTAAGGTGTCGTTTCCTCTATAGTGATTTACCCCTAGCCATAGAGATATTTTCCTCGTAACAAAATTGGTGACATACACGGGTTGTCCCTTGACAAGGCACGTACATACACAAGATATCTTCCATTAGGGAATGTACATACGTGAGCCGTTTTCTGAACAACCGTGTACACTATTGTTAAGTCTTTTTGGTTGAGTTTGGTGTTTGTTGGGTGATTTTTGTTGGTTGCTAAGACTTCTTGGGTCCCTTTACTGACTGTTAAATTCCTCCATAGTGATAAGAAGTTGTTTTATTGGTGAATTCTTTGGGCAAACTTTGTTCTTGTCATTCTTCACATTTTGTTGTCCTTGCACACTAGTCTGAGTAGTTTCTTCTTGGTATCTTTCTTGGATTGTCTCCTTTTGTTTGCAGTAGGGTCTACGTGTGAGGTTTTTATTCATTCCTTGCATTTTCTTTTCACTATATCGAAAATACCAAAAAAAATTAATTATTTCTTGCATTTTACTTATGGAATTTTCACTTTTGGATACTTTCCATTAGTTTTGGCATAGTAGGAAAGATTTCACTTCATTCAAATCGTAGAAATTGCATGTTAGAAACAAAATTTAGAAGCACATCATCTCATTGAAAATCAAGACTAGTACTTAGCAATATTTTTACATTTTCTTCTTTTATTTATGTTGAGTCATTATACCATCCGTTTCACGATCACACCTCTTGAGTAAGAATAAACCATTAAAATTAACGATGAATAATTAAAATTTATTAGAAACAAATTTATTCTTCAAGGTACACAAACAAGTATAGGACCTAGGGCCTTGGAATAATATTTTGTGAGTAAACTTCTCCAAGGATATAAAACTGAACGTATGTGTCTCACGAGGGAGTGGTCAAAACCATTATATAATTAGTGTCCTCAGGAGGCTCTTCTTAGACTTGAGTTAGGCATGAGGTCATGCAAATTTGGTTGCATATATATCCCTCTAATACCTTCTTAGCGTTAGGAACATTTTTGGGGTTCTATTCGTACTTGGGGGTCATGCTAGTGCCTTTACCTCCTTGAGAGGTGATGCTTTCAATATTTTGGGCTTTGCTACCCTTCCCATATGGTGGAACGCAATTGTGACTACTTGCCTGAGAATTGGTTATATCGTGGTGAATCTAGTTGCTTGACATAGCTTACCACATAGGTTGCTTGCATGGGTTATTTTGTAGGTACCTGGAGACTTAAGATAGGGATCCAACAACACAAATAATTTATGGGGGATTTCCTCTCCATGGGGATCTGACTGACTACGTTGTGAAGCTTAAGAGGATCCTTATAACTGGTTCTAATACCTTCACTCTATTTTTATGGAGTCTCAAGACCCTCTTGGGTGAGACATACCTACTTTACTCCGAGAGGTCCCTTTCAACCATCATATCTTATTTGAGTGATTGGATTTTAGCTTTATTTAGGAGTGTTCTCTTTGATTATTAGTTGGCCTTAGGATTTTGTATTGAGTCGTGAGTTTTGACTATTATGGTTGTTGGAGCCCCTGTGACTCCCTCAGTTAGTGTTATCCAGCCCATGGTCTCTACTCAGTCCATAAAGATGAATCCTTTTTTTATTTTTGAGCGGTACGCTGAATCATAATACTCTGCCAATACCTTGGGCCTTTAATCCTTTTTCTTTTGGTATGTCAGTCTTCAGACATGACTTCGCAGTTGTCATCCTCTGTCTCGTCGTCTTATGTGAATCCTAGTTTTGGGTCTAGGGGCATGATGTCTCCTTATTCTCTTGGTGGGGTTCATATCCCTCAACCAAATCCTATGGTAGGAGGTTGGAATTATCCTTCCTCTAAACCAAATACTAGCTTCACCTTTCTAGGATCGGGTGCTCAAATGGGTGGTCTTTCTACTTCCTATATTCCATCCATCCATAGTTATTCCTCTATGTTGGTTCCTATGAACACTTTTCTCATGGATAACCTCCCTCTGTCCTCTGGTATTTCATTTGGAGGGAGTCAATTTTATTGTATGGGGAACCCACTACATGAAGTTCCTTCATCTCGGGGCAACATATATCCTAACTTGAATGACCCATTTCATGTTGCTTTCTCCTCGCAAGGGACTTCCTCAACGATGATTCCCTTTCAACCTTTTATGAATCTGTTTGGAAGAGGATACTATCCTGTCGACCAAATCCATGGTGTATACCAGAATCCTGCTTGTCATGTGATTTATCAAAATAATTCTTTCTCGGGATGATGGTCTCAGATGTCACAACTAGCCGCTGCAAGTCATGCTCGAAGAACAATTCCAATCACTGCGAATCATACTGGCATTAAGTCACCAACCTCTGCAAGTCATGTTGGACACCTGAAACTAACCTCTGCTAGTCATGTTGGATACCTGTCACCATCTAATGCAAGTGATGTTAGGGGAAAGTAACCCACCATTTCATGTCATGATGGGGGCACAACTCTAGTCACTGCTATTCACACTGGACAAGCATCACCAACCTATGCAATTCATGTTGGAAATCTACTACCAACCTTTGCATGTTATGTTGGAGATCTGCTACTAGCCTCTTCAATTCATGTTGGGAGCATATCACCGGCAATTGCAAGTCATGATGGGGGCACTGATATGATTGAGAAGCCTATATGTATAGGACATAAGCCAAATTTCCTTTATATACTTTGCAAAGGAGATAACCTAACTTGTTTCTGCCCTGCTTTTGCAGTGGTATGAGAAGTGCGGTCCTTGTCTAACGGCCCTTCAGGTTTTGTCTCATCTTTGGTTTCCCAACATTTTAATCCTTATTTGGTTGAGACAACGTCCATGCCGATGTAATCTTTGGCCAACACCACTCCTATTTTGGGGAGTGATGCTTCTCTTGACCATTTTATCTCGCATCTTGTTGAACCAGTGGTCATGCCGATGCAATCTTTGGTCGAAACTTCTCCTATTTTGGGGAGTGATGTGTCTTGTTGACTATAGTGTCCCACATCCTGTTCAACCAGTGGTCATGACGATGCAATCTTCAGCCAACACCACTGTTGTTTTGGGGAGTGATGCATCTCTTGACCATGTTGTCTCACATCCTATTCAACCAATGATTGAAGAAGTTTTCATGCTAATGAAATCTTCAATCGATCCCACTCTTCTCTTGGAGAGTGACAAGTCTAAGGAAATGACATTGTCGATGAAATATCCGATCAATCCCACTCATATTTTGTGGGTTTATGTGTATTTATACCATGTCCTTACCATTTCTAGTTTTGTACTTTTAGAACAAGGGAGTATTCCACTCTCTCTGAGTACACTCCATCCAAGTCCTAGGATGGTTTCCTTTGATTGGAATGATCTTGTAGATCCTCACCTTACTTCTTATACACCCTTCTAAATAATTGGCATTCCTCGATATATTGTAGATGAAGGATACTCTGCAAGTATTTTATCCTCCATGACTTGACAAGATTTGGGTTCTCCCAAGCTCGTGTCAGCTACCAGTGAGTTGTTGGCTTTCAACAGAAGTCCTGCATGGGAGCATTGGCTTCCCCCATGATATGCGTCTTAGAAAAACATCCTTGAGTCTTAGTTAAACTCTTTTTAGACTCCAACAAATGAAAATATTGTCAAGTGAACTTGTCTCTTTCACACTCGTTAAATGGTTTTGAAAAGACATCAATTTGGTATAAGTTTAACCCTTTTCCAGACCAAGTATACTACTTATGAAAAATGAACACTCTAGTCACCGTTGGCCAAAATAGTTCTCCTGGGTATTATTTTATACTTTTTCGGGCCCAGGGGACTAAATATATGAAAAATGACATTTCTGAGTTAAGTTGTAATTGCATCCCATTATTCTTCTTGCATTTTTGAGCCTATTGTCGGCTCCCACTTTCTCATTATAAGTCTTTTTCCCTAGCAAGTCTCAGCATCAACCAATCAGTGTCTTTCATATATCCCTTGAATATTGACACCCTTTACCCTTAGAGGAAACATCCCCTCGAGTGTCCATTCCCTGCATGCGTTCCCTTTCATTGAGAATACGTATGTTCCATTGTTTGGAAATAGTTTCCTACTCGCGACACTCATTTCCTCTCCTATATCATAAGATTTATTTGACTATGAAAAATCAAAAACAAAACGTGTGGGAAAACAATATTATCTCCTATCGGAAGCATTTATGTCACCTTTGAACATAGCAAAAACATTTGAGTCCATTTCATCAAAGGTTTGGTTTTAGCATGAACTTAGGAAGTTGATCTCGTTACTTAGAGTTTACTCCTCCGACTGTTTATTCCTCCAGTCCCTATGGAGAATTTGTTGATGCCTCTTGCATCACAAGATTTTGTCAATGATGAGTGTTAAGTCTATGTTTTCGGAGTTATCCATATGTGTCATGCTTTTTTTCAAAGGAAGTATAAAACCTATGTCGGTCATTTCTCAGAACTCTTCACTTTGCATGTCGGCCATATCCTTAGTGTATCTCAGAATCACGTGATTTTTTTGTCCTACCTTGCACCCTGGGCCTACTTTCACCATTGGTAGGTAACCTTGAATCCATTATATGACATCTCCTCATTGGTCATTGACTAGGGGGTTTCCCTTATGTTCGACGATAAAAAATATATTCACACATTGAGATTTGGGAAGTGTCTTGGATTCCATTAGCCCTATTGGTGGTTTCCTCGCCTTTGTTGGCATTTTTCCTTATTGGCTTCTATTCAGAGGGTCTCTTTCATGCATTACTTGCATCTAGTGCATGCAAGAGACACACATGGACTTTTGTTTTTGAACATCCTATTCATCGGATCTCCTCCTAATTATCAATCTATTTCTTTCTACCTCGCACTCGATGATGACTGATTCCTTACTGATATCATTTCACTGCATATCCTTCCATCGAATTCAGCTCATCTATTCTCGAAACAAAATCTAGAGTCCTACGAGTAACGAGAGACTTGTAGTCGTCAGTGGCAGGTTCTCCCACTATAAAAAGTTGGGAATTCATCAATGTCTCATGATCAATGGATTATTCAAATGTTAGACTTCAATATCCTTATTCACACTTGTTGAATGTACTTGACGTCTTAACGCCTACTTCCATAATCAATGGGTTGACTCATTTTTTTCATGGTATACTTTAATGACCGGTAATCAAATGAAGTCTCATTTTGTTCGAATTCAACTCCTTTATTCACATAATGTAGAATTTCACCTTTGATGGATAATGTAGAATACCTCTAGCTTATAGTTGAAGCACCACATATCTACTGATGTCTTTCATTGGACTAGTACCTATATGACTTCAGTGGACATGGAAGATCTAATTGTACTCCATTGTATACATATATCTTCAATTGATTTTGAGATTGGACTCAACTGTGTCTTTTTTGTGACTATGACAATCTATGGCATATGTCATCTTTGTATTTTCTATTCATGGCCATGAACAATTATTTGATATATATCCACATGGATCTGTAGTGTAATTTAGATTAGAAACCATGTGTACAAAGTCGTTAAAGATTGTAATATTCTCATGAGTAACTAGTACTTCCAGCTGAGTCTTCATTACTCCACTTCTGGGAATTATAATGTATTTCAGTCATCGTAGATAATCCTGTGACCTCACACATTAGGGGGTATCTGTTATATAAAATGTTTCCTCACTCCATGCATATTTCTTTGATGGCCTTCCATTTCCCTCTGCAGACCTCATCTCCCCCTTTTATGTGCACTCTAGAGCTAAAAATACTCAATTTTTTACATGTATGTGACATCCCAGTTATGCAACACACTTACATATGTGGGATGCTCCACTATAGCCCGCATACATCGAGTTTGTCACTCAAAAAATTAAAATTTCATAGGGTTTCCATGCCATGTCATGAGATCTATGATATTTGACCTTCCATCTACTAAAAATTTCTTAATCGAACCTTCAATTCCATTTGGAGGATATAAATTGAGCCATATCCAATCCTTGAACATACACAATTCATCATTGAGAGAAAATAAACTCTGGAGAAATTTCACCTCAATTGAGTTTGCATCCCTTTTTCCTTGAAAGTCTGAACTTCTTGTGTCCAGCCCCCAATATCTTCCTATCTTGTGATGGAGAACCTCATTGAATCCTACATGTGAGCTTTCATTTGTGAAGGATTGAAGTGGTGGAGTCATATATAGAGGGACTTAGTTTCTCGGTTCCAATATGTGCTATCACAAAAATTTTACACCTATGTACTTACGCTGATTACATTAACAGAAATACTCTCTTCTCATCCAATTGATATCTTGTAAATATTTATATTTCTTTCCATGGGCGTATTTGTCATATATGTTAATGGATTATGTTGATTTATATTCTAACATTATATATCCATACCACATGCTTGCGTATCTTGGTTGTTGAAGACAAGTTCTAGGTGTAAATCTATGGGTTGTGCGCTCGATGATGCTCTTCTTCGGATGTCTGGACGAAGTAGGATTCTAGCGTTCTTTTGTTAGAATTTAATTTATACAACATGTTTGAGATTAGAGTGGATTTCGGGTGTCTTTCTATCTGTTGTGGCTTGCCCCTAGACATAGAGAGATTTTTCTCATAACAATGTTGAATATATATATACACACACATTTCATGGCATATTTTTTTAAGAATCTTATTGTTTCTGCATTGTATGTTGATGAATGCTTGAATTTCAAAGTGTATGAATTTTATGTGTATGAATGTATTAATTTAACTAATTTGATTAATTACTTTTTAAAGTGTTAAGGAAGTCTATGTAAGTAAGAATATTTTTTTTTCCAAAGAGTTTATAAATACTTTCATTATGCATTAATGAATCTCTTATGGTAGAAAAGATTGCTAAGTTCTAAATCCATACACAATTAATGGTTCTCAAGGACCTAAAATTGAGAAAATATTAAAGTCTCATGCTAGTTAAGACTCCACGAACCAATAATAAGAATCATGTACGATAACATAATAACAATAGAAACAAGAGAGTTGAAACCTCACATTACTCTATCCAAATTGAAACATGGCTCATTATGATGGAAATCACAACATGTTACAAGGGTTTCTTAATAAAAAATCAACATATAAAATATGAGTGCACAATAAATCCTCACATCAAATGAAACTATACCTGAAATTATCCATTAATCTTACCAAAATATTCTATAATGTATCTCAAGAAGAGAGCTCCTAAATACACAAATTTTCCACCCTTTACCATGGAGAGAGACAATTCTTCTTTATAGAGTGAGTCTTCTATCTTATACAATAAAATATTGTTATTTTCTAACTCCATGACAAGTCAAATAAATATTATAATAATGAATTAGTTAGATATATCCTCAATCCATGGTTGACTATGTTACAACATGTGGACATTAGCCTCTCTAAATAAATTCTCCCTCATCCAAAAATAGTATTAGTATGCACAAAATAATTCTCATGAAGGGGACACACCACAAAAAATAGGCATTGAGCCGATTCAAATTCCAAGTGTCCACATGAAATGTTCTCTCTAAGAATGTGCATAAATGAAACCAATCCACATGTGTGAATTCCAAGATAGGAAACTCCATGGATCAATGTTTAACATTCCAAGTGGATGCGGATTCCACAACAAAGTATGTGATCAATTCCTATACTTTCCTTGCTTTGATTTCCTACCCTTACCTTGCCTTTTCCTTACCTTATGTTCACTTAACTTTCCTTTCCTTGGATTGTCTTGCCTTTCATTTCTTTTCCTTTCCATGCGATGCCATACCATGTTGTTAGAAAAACAGGACCACGGAGCAATAAAATAAAACAAATGCGGAAACAAAACACAGAAGATATACAATACAAGAGAGACACAAATTTACGTGGTTCACCGAGTGTGGGCTACGTCCACCATAAAAATTGTGAGATCCTTCCTTTATTATTATCCAAAAAATGAAGGGATACAACCTACAACAAAACCCGCTCTAACTTCTTCTTCTTTATCTCATAGTATCCTCTCTCAGAATACAATACTTGCCATAATGCATAGCCGCAATACATTTCCCTCATAGTAGAGGGTTTCCTTCTAGGGAAGAAAACCCTAACATAGTTTCTACTGTTAGATCTACGACCTTATAATGAATGGTCCAGATTTACAATGAAATTACA
>ML808283.1:0-44249 GCA_009831015.1 Picea engelmannii
TAACTCACTTAACTACACTTATAGTTCTGTTACAAATCCAACTTACTCAGTTATGAATGAAATAATAGATTAATATTTATTGTCCAATTTATTTAAGGGAAAAGTAAATTAGACACATGTTTTCTTGTTGACTTTTCAACAACATTAACACTTAAGAATAACTTCTGAAATTACATAAAATCTCAACACTCCCTATTAATGAGGAAGGTATTATATATAGAACAAACTCTAACATTTTCGCCATCCACACGATCTCATGACCATTGACTATCGGAAACACGAATCTATACATAACAGGAAATCCATAATGACTTCACTTCTTGCATCCAGGGCTGGTGGGTAGCTCTCTAATAGCTACAACATGTCATCATGAGACTATCGAGTTTCCTGCAGAAAACATCTGAAGCCATTACGCCCTGTGAGACTATATAGTCTTCAGAGTCATCTACTCCATCTGTAGTTGTTCACCTCCTCTTCTTCTTCATTACATGGATGTGCACAACTCTATGTCTGGATAGTCTTGCTTCATTTTGCTTCTTGTGACTATCATTATGGCTCCTTCTCAGACATATTACCTATGACGTTCCCAGAAAAAGAAACAAGAACAACAAAAAAGAATCTCCTAAAGGAGATCAATTTATCTTATGCACAATTATATACAGAGACCCTCGAAATGATACCTCTTCTACTAACACACATCCATAATATACTTGATGTCATACGACTAACCATGTTGATTTTCTAGTGTTAAATTAGACAAGCACAATTTTCTGCAACTCATAATTACTTCCAACAATATTACTTTAGTAAACTCTAGAACATCACTAAGAAATTATTGCCCACCATAATTTATGAAATTCTTTCTATAATTTAGGTAGGAGTAAAAAGTAAATATGTTGTACATAGAGATTGCAACAACCCCATAAATTTAACACTCCAAAGACTTTACTCTACTCTCATTTTCTTGGGACCTCCTATGAGGCAATCAAGCCCAGTCTCGCTCTGATACCATGTTGAATTTTTCATAAGAGACGATATTGTATGTGAAAGAATATCTTATTACAACGATGAGTATTATATTTTTAAAGAACATATGGTGAACATGGTGACCATTGATGAAGAGATGTGTCCCTTGGGTAATAAATATATTTATACTTTATATTATATTATACATATAATATAAATATAATTTATATTTATACTTTATTATATATATGTATACTTTATATTATAAATATATTATCACATTAATAATATTATAATTAATAATATTGCTTAACAATTAATAATCATATTATTAATTATCAATCTAGTAGAATGTCTTTTTGATGCTTCCCAAACATCAACACATAGATGGAGACTTAGCGCCAAAGGTCGAACAAGAAAATTTTGTGATAAAGACTTAACTTGAGGTCAAGAAAGATAAAGAACATGGGGTTTAACTCTGTTTCATGTAGGAAACATGAGAAGAACGCTATTGCGACCACAAAGATAAATAAGCATGTCTACTAATACCATTTGAGAATCTGATTCTTAATATAGTTTCCTATGAAAAACATAATGAAGAAAAACCAAATTCATATGATTATTTAATTTAATAAAGGAAGAAACTAAATTATGTTAATGAAAGGGTACAATGGTTCATTGTCAAAAGACAGAATGGTTCAAATTCATACCAATTGGAAGACTATATAAACGAGAAAGAATGGTTAGAATAAATTGTTTATGTGGTCTACATATGAAGTTCAAAAGCATGTTCAAATTCTAAAGAAAAAAGACAAAGCTACCTATGAAGCGAGGGTGGAAGGGAGGAGCAAGGAAGAATAAGTATCATTTGCTAATTAAAGTAGGGAGTTGGTGCTTCCTAGGGTTGGTGCCCTAAAACTAGGAAGTTGGTGCTTCCTAGGGCTGGAGTCCTAAAACTAGGGAGTTGTTTCCCTAAAGTAAGGGAGTTGGTGCTTCCTAGGGTTGGTGCTCTGAACAAGGGGATCGTTTTCTCCTAGAGTTGGTGCTCTAAATCAATCTTCATATAATGCTTGTAAATTGTAATTTAAGATTATATTTATTGATGTTATTTACTGAAGTTTCTTGCTTATCAATAAAGTTAATAAATAATTATTTAAATATTGTGTAAAGTTATTAATACTTATTCACCCCCCCTCTCATTATTAAACCATATTCCAACACTTTTTTCTTTCACTTTTAGGAAAAATTGTTCTCCCACTTTAAAATATTAAAAATTTTGTTCTTGTTTGGATAATTTTTTGTCAAACAGTTGGATTAGGTTGATGGATAGTTGGTATGGATTGTTGGTTGTCATTGATGTCAAATATTGGAGAGTGATATTGTATATTTATGTCAACCCTTAGTGATTAATGTCAACCCTTGGAGAAAGTCCGATAGTGAATTTTGGTAGCACAAATGTTTGGGTAATGGACCCAAGATTGTTTCATGTATAATGGTATGAGTTTTGGTATATTTGAAGGAAATACTATTCTAGATGGATAGTACATTGCATGCCATTTCAGGTGGTATGTGGAACGTCACATAACTCATCACGGTTTGTGAGTTATGGCCTTACGAAGTTGGAGGACTCTCATATGTTGGCTTGAAGCCCCAAAAGGACAAATAAGTGAAAGAGCCTGCAAAGAAGAAATTATTATTTAAATGATAAAGTAAAGTGACAAAGTCAAGAAGGATTATTTAAATAATAAATTGAAGTGACAAAATCAAAGAAGATTGTTTAAATGATAAAGTGAGTTGACAAAGTCAAGGAGGAATATTTAAAAGATAAAGTAGTGGAGAACTTTCTAATTATGGAAAGTGGTTGACCCTAAAAATGAGGGAAATAGGTTAAGTGACCTATAAATGGGTTAAGTGACCTAGAAATAGGTTAAGTGACCTAGAAATGGGTTAACTGACCTAGAAATAGATTAAGTGACCTAGAAATGGGTTAAGTGACCTAGAAGATGCTTCTAAGGAGGATATTTGGAGAGTATAAATAAGAGGCAAGGCTCTCTCATTTGATATCAGACTTGAGCATATTGAATATCTATAGGTGACTGAGGTAACCAAAGGATATCTAAGCTGAATTTCAAAGGGAAGGTGAAGAAAAGAAGGCCGAAATTCAAGGGAGGATAAATTATTTTGATGATGTTTTCTAAGGTATGCTATTTACAGGCCATCTCACCATTTTTGCAATAATTGTTTTTCTAGAATGATTCAGACCATGAAATTGATAGGCCATTGAGGAAACATATCCAAGTATCTGTGGTAAACATTTTATCTTGTGGGTTGTTGTATTTTTGGAGTTACACTCCGTGGAAAATAGGGTGTGTGGCTAGTCCTGAAACTAGTCTAAAACATGTGTTTCAGGTAAAAAAATCATAACTGCTTCATAACAGATCCAAATTTACTAAGACCAAATTTTTTGCTAGATTAGAGTCTATAGTATTCTTTGTAACATTTTCAGATCCATTCAACAAATATTTCATGTGGGGCACACTCTACAAGGTCACTCTCTAGAATAAGCCAGAATTAAGCAAGGTATGCCATTTTTGCTATAACTCATTTTCTGAGAGGTTCCAAGTAGTGACACCTGGAGGAATTGCATAAATCAAACTGAAGAACATTGTGTACTATTTTCAAATCTTTATTCATTACAGGTACATAGTTATGATTATTTCAAGTTAGGGTTGTTGACTAATCCCTAACTAGTCATGTGAGACTAAAGAAAAGTTTGATGAAAATGATAGTCTCTTGTTGTGAAAGTTAAGGAAGGTTTGCAGGTATGTGATCATATACACCAGGTCTATTACAGAGTTACAAACCATATTTGGATGATGAAATTGATGAGGGATTTTGGTTAAGGTACATGTTGAGACAAGTATTTGATGAGTTGTCACATACATGAGGTGTATAATTGATGATGTTGGTACATATTTATGAGTCATAGTTGATGAGTAGTTGATACATGATTGGTACATACTTGGTATATGGTTGGAGGCACTTGTTATTAGTATTGTTCACACATGGTTTATGGATGACACAACATACTTGTATTGGTTTATTATTAGAAGAACATATTGATCTTGGTGATGATTATGAGTTGTTGTGTTATGGTTGGTTGATGCACATATTTGAGAGTTGTCTTGGTGAGTAGATATGATTTGGTTGATAATATTGATGAGACAGGTTGTTGTGATAGGTTGTTTGGACAAGTTATTTGTACAGGTTTGGTGCATGGTTGATGCACTTGTTCATGGTACAGGTTTTGTACAAGTTTGGTGCATGGTTGATGCACTTGTTCATGGTACAGGTTTTGTACAGGTTGGTGCATGGTTGATGCACTTGTTTATGGTACAGGTTGATTGTTACAAGTTTACAAAAGCATATCTCACAGTGATAGTGTGACAGTGGTTCCATCATTCTAATTATACATTAGGGCGGTTGGATGGGGCAAGGATAGATGGTTGTATCCACCTTTTGGTTGTATCCGGAGAACATAGGGGGTTGTAGACTCCTTCTGGTTGTAGCCAGAGAATTGGGGAGTTAGAGATTCCCTCAAGTTGTAGACTAAGAAACAAGGGGGTTGGATCCTCCTTCCAGTTGCAACTGGAAAACAAAGGAAGTTGGTGATTCCAATGAATGTAATTATTCAAGAAATATAAGAAAAAAAATTATGTGGTTTTCTCCCGCTTTGGGATTCCATGTAAAGCACTAGTGTACTGTGTATGTGTATGATTGTGTATTTGTTCATTTCTTATTTAATATACAGTTATTGGATGATAGTGCTACATTGATATAACACTTGGATAATATGGTTAAAAAGGATTATATTTCTCTATTACCAATTCCCCCCTCTCTCAGTAATCCATTATTTTTTTCTTGTCTTGGGAAGTCTTCAAATTATCCCTAATCCTTATCATATCCTCTTCCATTTCCTCTAAACAATTTGACCCAATGATGGCCCTGTATGCTGGGTTATCCTAGTTCACTAGTGTGTAACATTTCCTACCATACAAAGTCTCAAACGAACTCATCTTTAATGAGTCTTGATACTCATTATTATAAGAAAACTTCACTAAGTGGATATAATATTCCCATTTTGATGGTTGGCCCATCACATACATCCTGAGAATGTCTGCAATTATCCTATTGATCCTCTCTATTTTCCCATATGACTCTGGGTGATATGGTGTACTAAGATTCATATTTGTCCCAAATCCTTTGAACAAACCTTGCCAAAATTTGGATGTAAACTTGGATTCTATGTCTGCAAATATTTCCTTAGGAACTCCATGTAGCGTGACAACTTCCTTTATGTAGATATCTGTAATTTTTTCTTCCTTGTGTTTTGTCTTCACAAGAATAAAATGCATTTCCTTGGTCAATTTGTCCACCACCACCATGATGGAATCATGTTGCTTCTTTTTTTGGGGTAGCTTCATAATAAAATCTATTGTTACCGCTTCCCATTTCGATTCTAGAATGGGAAATGGTTGTAGAAGCCCCGCTAGATGTCTATGTTTTATGTTTACCTTCCAACACTCTATACATTGGGATATTTAGTTAGTCACTTCTTTCTTCATTCACGACCAAAAGTATTGGCTCCTTATAGTTGTAATGGATTTCTAGTATCTTGGGTGCCCAACATATGGAACATTGTGAATTTCCCTCGGCACTATAATTTTCATCTTCATGGAATTCAAAACATACACCTTGCCTTTGTACAAGAGGATTACATCCTCTTTCAATTCATAGTTTTTTAATTTCTTATATAAATTACCTTGTTGTAAGTTTTCTTGTACTTGTAATTAATGTTGATCTGAATTTGCTACTTCAAGAATTTTATCTTTTAAATATGCTTTTGGCACATGGTTATAAGACCCTAGGTTTAGTTTAATTAACCAACAAATCCCTTCAGATATCGGCCCTTTCAGCATCACCTGAATTCAAATGAAGTCTCACCTAAGGTATCTACTGGGACTGCAGGAACCAAGTTTATGCAGGGACGATGGGATGTGAGGATATCATCATATTCATTAATATGTATCCACCTTGTGCAAAACATCCTTATTCATATCCTTTGATTAGTTAACAAACTCTATTGTGAAGAACCCTTATAATATATATTACAACATAAATAACCCACAATAACATTCATTATTATTCTGCATCAATCATATAGTAAACAAATCTAGACTAATCATGCATAAACATAACATCCATGAACAACCACATTAAAGGACACATTCAAACATGGGATTTAACGTGGTTCACCCAATCCTTGGGATATGTCCACAATGATTGGATTCTATATTAATATTCATGCAATAATATCCTTAGGGCTAGGCACTATGCTTACAATAGATATAACATATCATAATGTCCAAAACTTCCTAGCTGCTCTATAGTGAAAGCCTCTCTCTCTATGAAAAACCTCTCCAAAACCTCCAGTCATGCTTCTCACTCATACGAAATATAATATCTTACTCTCAGGAGCCTATTCTTCCCCAACCCATTACATATTTACACATATATTTAGGGATCATAACCCTAATATTTTATCCCAAGACCCTAACATGTCCCAGTTGGTTTCCTTCTTTTTTTCCATCATGCTTCTTTTCCTTCATTTTTTCCTACATGCTTCTTTTGCGTGCCTAACTAATGTTTTTGCTTCTTTTATGTTGAACTGTTGGTTTTCCTTTTCTTCTTTTGTGCCTACTTTGACTTCTGCCTTGACCTCACAAACTTCTCCATTTTCTACTTTTGCGTGCTCTCTTCAAAAAATTATTTATTCAAACTACCTGTCCAATAGTCCCCCAACACTCACCTGTGGCTCATCCCGAGCCACTTAATCTTGTTGTATCACACCCTTCCATGCCTCCATGAAATTTTGGAGGGTTTCTCTTAATGTAGTGACTTCCTTCTTTACCTTGACTTATTTCTCCAAAATCTCCTCTACTACCTGTGCAGTTAGGTTCATGAGCTTCTCCTCATTGTCTTGTGTTTATTTCTTCACCGTGTCTTGCACATATTCCAATGCCCCTATGATCATGAGTACTTCATCCTGTAGGGGTACCAATCATTGTGCAAGAATATTTTTCTCTTACCTTAGTTTTTTTATCTCGTTGTATGACTGCACATTCACTAGGATGGCTTCTATGCACTCATATGGTGGCAACGTGTTTATATTCGCTGTGGCCTTCTACACCTTCTCCTATGCATTCCTTAATATTTCCTCCACGACTTTCATCACCAGATATTCCGTCAATTTTGTCCAAAGATGTGTTCTTTCTTCTCATAACTGCATGCACTCCTCATCCAAACTCTTAATGCTTTCCACTGAGGTTATGGTTGTTTATTATCTTTGTTACTTCTCCTCAAGTATTGTTCATGGTGTAGTGTGCACTTTGAACTCTCTAATTCTAGTGTTCAATATTTGAATGACTTCACTGATTTTGGATACATGTTCTAGCTTGGCTTCTACCACCATCGACACCTATGGAATATACTTATATAGTTTATGGATGGTCCGCTATATCCTCTCTGTCTGTTGCTTGGCCTCAACCTTCTCCTTCAATATCCTCTCTGCCTTTTGCTCGACGTTGTCCTTCTCCTGCATATCTATTGTTTAACCCTTATGCAGTTCTTCCTTATCTGTCGTTATTGTGGCCAAACCCTTTGGCATTGACTTTGCATGGAATTGTATTTCCTACGTAATACTTGTCTGTAAGCCTTGAAGTGCTCCTATTGACATATTTGAAACAACTAAGTCTAGGTGAATTAATACTCGTTCCTTCTCCTGCATCTATGGCATGGGGAACTCAATTGCATTTGGTGATATATTCAAAACTCTATGCACTACTGCTATCTATGAAAATAATGTAGTGGTGGTCCCTAATTCCCCAGTCATGCTTAATGTTGGTTCGTCACAAAATCTTCACTCTAGTGCTCTCCTTATTGTCTCCTAGAGCTATTGCAATGCCATTAATTGTTCCTACACCTTCTGGTGCAATCTGTCATGTTTCTACGATGTTTTTTGAGTTGCCACTTCTACGACATCCCTCACTTGGTAGTCAATCTTGTTAATATCATCATCCATCAAAGTGTAGATAACTGATACTTTATGGGATTCCATCTTCGTCCGCACATATGTTGTTGTCCCCTTACCCCTATCTTTTTTATTTTCCCTTGCTTATGGTACTATCTCCTGCACATCCCTTGCACTATCAGCTTTTCCATTCCATTGGTCATTGCCTTGGTCTTCTTCTTCTTTTTCAGGGTGCTCCGTCTCTATTTTGTTCGCATTAAACTTCCAATCTGGTTCCCAATCCTACATAATCAGTTGGATGTCTTCCTCTGTAATTTTGTAGTTTTTCTAGACCCATTCCTCTCTCGGTTATTTCCTTGCTTGTATGTAGATTTGATGATGGTCTGGTTGGAATCACGTAATCAATGTGTATGCCTCTATCATCTATGATGAAATGCACGGTGTATTATGGATACATCTCCTAACCCTTTTTTTGTACATAAATAGCTCAATGTTGGTGTTTATCTGTGTACCAGAAGTTATGATACTTAGTGGCCAAGTAGGGTTGAACTCTTAGAGCCAGGAAATGCACATATTTTTGTTCATTCCATGTTGTGAATGCAATCAGAATTAACAACCAGGAATAGTGGAATTTAATGCCTCTATCATGTGCTTCCACAGAATCGATGAGGAACCGGTTAAGTAAAAATTGTTCCCAGTTCATTGATACCCCTTCTACACAATTCTCAGTCTTAGTTATCATGCATGTAGACACTTGGTATTTCATGCACTTCCTCAATAAGTTGCACGCCAATTCTTGCATCGCAATTCTTATTATTGGGTCACAGATACTTGGTACGTCCAAATTGTTTACCCCTCTGACTTTCTAAAATTTCTCCCTCATGGAATCTGACAGAATCTTGTTATTATTTGTATCTAAAAACAACAAGGTGGGATCTCCCCCCTATGTCGGTAATCCTGTGATTCGGGAAATAAGATCGATGTCTATAGAAATTGGCATGTCCAGCCATAAGTAACCGCCATGTACACAGGTTAGAAGCATATTGACACATGCATTCACCTCTTCGCTCTTGTTGAAGTGTGGAATGTTAAATAGATTTAGTATGCCAACTCATTCCAACCCTCGGGCCCATACCTTTGGCACATATATAGCCTAGTTTGTCACTAGGTCTATTCTCAGTTCAAAGTATTCACTCGGTGCAAGTTCATGGAACTTTGTCGTGTATGTGATATCGTGGTATGCACACTTAAGCTACAGTACCTTACTTAACATATCATCATCATTGATGACACCATATGGGATTTCTAGCGTCACCAATAGATACTTGGCATCCTTCTTCAACGTCACTGGTATGGCATCATCCTTCCTCGGCAGAATGTAATCTCTAGGAAACCTTGGATTTGATGATGATGCTCCTAGAATATCCTCAACCTCTGGTGTTGTTGTTTATGATTTCATTTGATATTTCTTTGGTACAAACACTGCTTCCTTTAGTGGTTCCATCTCTGTAATATAGTTACTAGCGAAAACGGCCTCGACTCTGTGGTTTTTTTCAGGCTCTGCAACACAAATCTCAACTCTCTCTTACTCGCATGCAAATCCAACTAATAATGACCAATGTTTTTCGACCCTCTACAAATTTTGTGCCCCCTCAAAAATTCTCCCTTTAACTTGCCACCTATATTAACTGTCTAATCCCTTAGTACTATTCATTCAATACTTGCTTTAAAGTTTCATTATTTCCAAATCCTTCGCTAAATATTTTCCTTGATTTCATAGGTTGTCACGATCTTTGTTGGATTTTTCCATTTATGATGATGCTTATTTGTGTTGTGTTGTCATTACAGATTTTGAACCGCCATTTTCTCTCTTTAATGCATTTTAATGGTTTTTATCCATCCTCATTTGTGCATATTTTCCAACTTACTCGTTCGTTTACTGCATAGGTTATGCTTCTGCGCATAATTCACTTTTGTTGTGCGGTTTCCTCTATCTGTGCAACACTCACTTCTTCTTCACACTTACTCTTGTTGTAACTTAATTACTTTTTTCCATTTTTCCTTTGTTTTTCTTTTCCTTTTTCCACATTTGTCTTTCTTTTTATTTTTATTTGTCCTACTATAATACATTACTATAGTACAATGGTTCTCGCACAGGTTAGACTAATGTGTGGGTGATCAACCGTCCCTATAGAGTTTTATCCGACTTCAATTCACCAGTCCTCCCAACACTTCACCATTCGAATTTTCTAGCTGCACAACACTTGCTTTTGTCACATACTTGATCCCATATGGACCTAACCAATGCATTCTAAACTTCCTAGGGTGTTTCATGAACTTGTTATTATATAACAACACTGAGTCTCCCACTTGAAACATTTTAGGTTTAATATGCCTATCATGCCATGTTTTTTCTCTTTCCTTCTAGACTCATTGATGGAATCATGCGACAAATCAGTCTTCCTCGAGTTGTAACAACTATGAAAATATTTCATCTATTGCACAAGAATCTGAAAGATCAGTAATCACTACAACCCGCATGCTCAAAACAATAAATTCCATCGATATTACTGCTTCTTTCCCATGTACCAACCTAAAAGGTGTTTGTCCTGTCAACCTTTTTCTTGTATTCGTATCATCCCATAATACTGCAAGGATTCTTAAGTCCCAATCATCCCTTGCTACGTTGAAAATCTTTGTCAGCGCATTCTCTAAAATTTTGTTGAAGGCTTCTACTCTCTCATTTTTTGTTATGTAACTAGAGAGGTAGTGGAGGCCATTCAATGTAAGGTGGAATAGGTACACTACAATATTAAATAAGACCCATTATGGTAGTTAGATATAATAATTTGGTAGTTATATATAATAAATGTAAGAGGACTTCTTATAAGGTTCTGCTTCTAGAAGATTCCTCCTCTAGAATTTTCTTCGGTGATGGTAGCACTATATAAAGGGGTTAAAGGAATGTAATAGGATATGAAGAGAATTATTGTATTTGGAGTTGAATCTCATTAGGAGGATCCCCCCTCGAAGAGGCAATTGAACAAGAGAGGATCCCTTCCATAATAGGATCCATTGTATGGTGTTTCCCTACCCCAAGGGTTTTGATATAATAAAGTGGTGGTTTTCTATATTGTTTCATATATCTTGTGTGGTGATTATATTCATATATATTTGGTACTATTTTTGTATTTTGTATTCAGGTATTTGGAACTTAACAAGTGGTATCAAAGCACTTTCCTTGGCAATAAGTGTGGGCAAATATTTTTATTTTTTGTAGATTTATTTTTTCGGAAAAAAAAAAGAGGGGCGAGAAATTCCAGACAATTTCTATAGGTTTTGGTGAAAATTTGTAAAATTTGGTTGTATGTCTGAGTTCCTCTTAGAAAAACACCCAAGTTTAAAAAAAATCATCTGAAAGAGAGTCTGAGAAGTCAATTTATTTGCATTTTACAATCTGCAATTTTCAGGGTTTTTACCACGGACGACTGTGTGCTTTTTCTGATTTTTGTAGCATCTAGGGCTGAATTTTTCAAAAAATATTGCATTTCTGAGTTCTTCTCACAGTTTCACCCAATTTCAAAAAAAAAATTGTCCAAATCGAAGCTCTGGAAGTGAATATATCTATGATTTAAAATCAACTATTCTTTTTAGGTTTTTCGTGATGACGACGAAACTGCAAAGTTCATAACTTTTCATAGGGTGCTCAGATTGCTAGAAAATCAATGCCATTGGATAAATAATTTTAAGAGATTTATTTTGGTATATTTTATGTGGTGTTTCCAATGGTTATTCCATCTCAAACACTCGAATAAGTTATACAGATGACTGAAGCATTCAAAGCCCAATTCTATGACACATTGCATGACCTTGCAGATGGCCTCAAGGATAGTTTTCTTAGTATTGAATATTCATTGGATAGCATGCAATAGAGATATCCTATGGCATACATCAAGGATGAATATAATCAAGAATTATATGTTTGGTATGATTTTGAGGCCGATTGTGATGATTGGTATATGGATAGTTGTCATTTCTGGGATGACAACCACTTTCATATTTTATTTGATGACTCTAATACACATTTTGTAGAGAACATCAATGTGACAAATCATGAGCCAATGATTATTACCAGTGTCCATCCTGCATATTCTACAGTGGTATTATTCCTTCCAGATTCTACTATGACCCTCTTCCACTATGTGGATGGATCTTCTTATTTGGATCCACATGACTGTTATAGCCCTAAATTTCTCTACACATGCATATCTGGAATTTGGCCCTCTTACTTGCATTTTTTTCCAAGCCATCACTGAGTTTCTCTTCTTAAAAACTCATTTTTTGAAGATGTACGCACCCTACACCACTACTTTCCACGTAAATACATTTGTTGCACCACTACATCCCACATACGTACCCTAGATGCACCACTACAACCTACGTGCGTACACTAGTTGCACCACTACAACCCGCATATACTTGAAAAAGATGAAAAAATTAAAAAGTTGCAAGGAATTCGTTGAGATTACAAGCTATTGGGTAGTGTCCTAACTAATCGACTACCTATAGACCATCACCCAACCGAATAACCATCCTTTTGTCATATAAAAGGAGGTTTTGGGGTCTCATTCCACATCTAAACATAAGAACAGTGAAACTCTGCTTGTTTCACATCCCCTCCTTGCCCCAAGCATTTGCAGCCTTGTTGTGAGAATTGCCTAAGAATTCCTCAATTTTCCCTTTTTCCTCCATCATAACCCATTCCATTTCCCAAGGAGAAGGTTGAGAGGAGAAAGATACATGGAGGTGCACTTGGAACTTGGTGAAGAGGAGCCCAGACCAGGTTCGAGGAGTAGTATCCAATCTTTGGTTGTAAGTGATCATTGTATTATCAATAAAAGAAGTATTTTTCCTGTCCCAAAACATGATGTGTCGAATGTTTGCATTTGATTATGTTTTTATTCTAACATATAACCCTTATTTATGTATGAAATGTATGCTTGTATCTTTCTGTTTGTCTGTCTTTGAATGCAGGCCAACCTTGGGAGGATGTTTTCAGTCAAGGAAGCCTTCAAGCATGAGAGGATCCTCACTGGATGCGAAGTAAAGGTATAGTTACCTAATCTTTCTAATTTTAATTTTCTTGCACATAAGTATGGGGTATATTTGGGGTAGTTAGAGAAGCAGGATAATTTTAAATGCTTATTGATCTACCTACATTGTAAACCATGGTGTAGCCATAGGGGGGTTTTTCCCACTAGAAGAACTGGCAACCATACCGAGGAAGCCTTTAGGGTTTTAGGGGATTTTTTGGGTGTTTGATTGGTTTTATACCTTTTGATTTTCTTTGTGAGTCTGCTGAGTCTTAGGGGTCTAGTCATTTGTTGGTGCCATACCAATTCTCCCTACCCTGTCAGTCTGACTATTTGATTTATTTTTTCAAGAAGTGTAGAGGTGTACGCGACCTTCTTTGGGTCAGCACACATACATACATGCCTTGCTTTATAGACATCCCATGTACATACACAGGTTTCTTAAGCATCAGTATCATACCTGTGTCAAGAAACTATTTTTAAGAAGGGGCAGTCAACCTCTTCCTTGATTGAGGTTTTTACTTCTCAGGGTTTCTTGATTGGACTCCAGTTCCTCTATTTTTACAATCACAACTTAGGTTAGATGTCAATTTTCTTATCTTTTTAAATATTTCTTGTGTTTAAGCCTGAAAGGGTTTTAGGCAAGTCTTTGAGTTTGTTGATCAACCTATTTGGTGTCTTCAGTTACTCCCTGCAATCCGCAGTGGGCCAGAGGTTAGTTTCAGTCTTGTCTTGTTCTTCTTTTCCCACTTTCATTTTCTTTAAAGAAAAGAAAAAATATTTATTTCAAGTTTTTCTTGTTTGAAGCATTTACAAAAATAAAATAAAAAATCATTTCTTAGTTTGGTAAAGTAGTTAGGGTTAGTTATTTTACTTGAAAGGAAAAAGAATTTAGTTTTCAAGTTCTTTAACTGATTTTATAAAATTTAAGTAGCTCGTAGTCGAGTGAAATTTCATTTTAGTTAAAGATATTGAAAAGAGTTAGTTATGAAAAGTTGGTTTAAAGAGTTAGTTGCAAATATTTATTGTTAACTAGAAGTAATGTTTCTTTCAGTTTCGTTTATTCCTCCTCTTTTCATCTCTCATACACATCACTAGTTTCACTGCCATATCCTTTGAGTTAAAAAAGGACATTTAAAACAGATGCTAATTAAAATTAATTAGAATTTTATGTTTGTAGGGTCCATCAACTAGTTTAGGCTAGAGCCTTGAATTAGATTGGAGAGGAAACTCTTCAAGAATTATAAACAAACATTGGAGTCGTAGCTAGGGAGTGTAAAATTCCAGTGACGTGGAAGTTATCTGGGACCCCCCTCTAACACAAGGGCTAAACACGAGTTCGTGTGAGGAAAGGTAGCAGAGATAAACCCTCAAAAGACGGACCAAACATAGTGGAGAATACATATTGAGGATCTGTCTTGGGATATTGTCATTTGCATTTGCCTACAGAGATTAGTGGACCTCGAATGCATTCAAGATCCTCATTTTTCTTCCGGATCACTTTCTTTTGATACCCTTGGTAGGTTTCAGACTTGTTATCCTGCTCATTGTGATACACCTGACTATCGATTGTACCCGACTGTCGATTGTACCCGCATAGTGATTGTTCGCGAGCTGGAAACTTAGTTTCCTTTATTCTAGGGACTTACACAGGTGACTGCGGGGGTATACCGCAATACCTAGGACAAACGTCGGGCCACTTTTTGCAGATTATACCTGGACGTTGCTTCCATTTTCGAGTTTCACTTGCACCAATAAGTTTCTCTAGTGTTGGCTGGCGTAACTGTTCTTCCAACTAGATAGTGGTTTTCTTGGTTTATCTTGTAAGAAATTGTATAGTGTGTGCTTGGTTTTCAATGTTGTTGGCCCTCGACCAAGTTTTGGGAGAACCTTGGTCGCGTTTGACCATTTTTGTGACTTCGATAGGCTAGTCAAAGACAAAGTGCCCAAGCGAAGCGGAGATTGCAAGATCTCGCTCTTTTTGAGGGATTTTTGGGTTTTAGGGTTTATGTAACGGGTATGGGATGTCGTCCCATGGGTCTTACCCATGTTTAGGCCCTTTTTGTAATATATAAATAAGTAGCTAAACGATGTAAGAAGTAGACCTAGTATGCCGATGTCTTAGTGATAATGTTAACTATGTGCAATAAGATGTGTTAAGGCTTGCAGAGCTAAGTGCAAGCATTTTGTAAGTAATTTGTGCACAAACTATGTAAAGGCTTTGTTCTATGCCAAACTCAGGGAAGGAGGATCTGGTGAGGTTCTCACATATCTCCTATCCTTGCAGAGTTGGATATATGGCTTGGTGCATGTAAGCAGATTGGAAGAAGATAATAAAGAAGGAGAAGAGTCGATGGACGTAGCCCCACACTGGGGTGAACCATGTATATCATGTGTTATTTTGATTTGTGTAATGTGTTCATGGTCTTTATGTTTCTATTTTCTTAGTGCTAATTGATGAATGCATTTGATGTAGTAGCTTAGTTCTTAATAATGTGAGTGAATGTTAGATCTGAGTTAATGTTATATGCTAAGTGAATGAAAGTGTTAGATATTGCTTATTACTACGTTGATCTAGATCTAGGGTGTAACCTGCGATGTGAATAAAGGCTAAAGAGTAATTAATGTTAATTTCTAAGTGCTCTGTTAGGTATTGTGATCACAGATCTATGTCCTAGCTAGGTTGTAGACACTTGAGTCCTGCAACCCCCCTGCCTCTACCTCGGGTGAGACTTCATTTGCTTTGTAGGTGTTGCCGAAAGGGTCGGTAGTTAGGGTTTTGTTGGTGCATTGTTGAAGCGTTGAACCTTGGGTCTACCCCTGTGCCAACAAATGGTTCCTTTTTCAGGACTTGAAACTATGATTGTTGAGAACTGAAAGAAATAAAAAGCTATGACTGTAGATCTATTATTGTAGTGTGCAGCATTCTACTTGTCTTGTGAAGATCTGTGCTAAGAAGGGAACTAGATATGAAGAAAAGAGGTAAGATCTTAAAGCTTTGTGCTATGGTAAAGGTAAGATAAGTGGAAATTTCTATTTTGAAAGTATGGATTTAGGTATGTTTGATAGATTTTTTCCTAGTCTAAAAACTAGGGCACAGCTAGAAGAAATAATATTTGATATGAATAAATTTGATAAAGATAGTGAAAAATATGTTATTCCTATGCATATAAAGAATTTTTGGACTAACAAGTGGATGTAGGATCCTAGAAAGAATTTTCTGCAGGTCTAGCATTGTTATCCCAATACACAGTACAAAAAAGGTTGGGGATCATTCAAGAGAAAGGGAGGATTGACACTATCTTATCGTTGTAGAAGACCGAGACATCTTGCTAAGGAATGCCCTGGTGTAGGTCCTACTTTCCTTTGTTGTAAAGATATTGGACATGAGGTTTTGGATTTCCCTAGAATGATTGATAAAGTTGAAAAGATGAACATGAGACAAGAAAACCATGAGTAAGGTCAAGAGACTAAGAATATGCTAGAGCACCAGAAAGAATCAGAGACTATATTATTTTAGATGAAAGAAACATTGAGTGATCACAGAGACATCAATTTACCAGAGATCTTAAAAGAGAAGGAGTGCATAGAAACAAGAATAGGAGACTTCGACATAGACTGTGTACTGGATGACGAAACACAGGTGAATCTTATGCCATAGAGTACTTGGGAAATTTTGGGAAAGCCAACTATGGTTCTGTTATCACATTTATTTGTAAAGGGAGGTGTTTCCCTAAGAAGTTGGAATTTTGGTAAAAAGAGGCAAGAAATGGGCTAAAAACCCACTTATCCTAAGTTTTGTGTGTGCAGGTGCATAACTCTAAGGAACACGTGGATCTGAATGGTCGAGATATGTGCACTCAAATCTACGGTGTAGGATCCATATCGAACCGCCCCCGACGTTCTACCTTCAATGGGGGGGTCCAATTTTATGGTTTTTGAATGCGGGCCCCACACTGTCATGGCTCCTCCTCATGAACTCAGACCCACCCCCCCCCTCCCCAAACTTTACTGCTTACCACTCTCCCTCCCCTCCAAGTAGACCACTTACCACTCCTTCTTACCGCTCCATCCTCCTACTGCCACCTGTCCCCCACTCCATCTCTCTCCTCTGCCTATCACATCTCTTGCTCCCCCTCATCCTTTTGTTGCAGCACACATGTCCTCCCACCATATCCTCCCATGTGTTCTCCCCTCGTACTCCATCTCACCTCCATCTAGGCAGGTTTTCCCCACTACACTTACTACCACAGTCTCTCTTCTGCCTCTACATCATGGTCCCATGCCACTTCACCTTTTCCCTATCACACCTTAGCCCACACTTCTTCTACCACCCTCGCCTTCCCAATCACCTTTCCTCTATCACGCATGTCCACCTGGCCATCCCTCCTCCACTGATTCCACTCTGGTCACACCAACCACCCTTTCCCCGTCATTTTTATCCAAATCCACCAACTGGGTTCACTTATAATGGTCCAACTAAGCAGCCGACAGCCAAAGGAAAACTGCCACGTCCAGGTGCAGAGTTGACTCGTGCCTCTCAAATCCTGATGCAACAGTTAATGTAAATAAGGAAGGTGGGTGAGACATCATATCCTTCCTTAAATAGAAGGCTAGTGTTGGCCCTTGACCAAGTTTTGAGGAACACTTGGTCATATTTGACCCTTTTTGGACTTCGACAGCCTACCAAAGATGGAGCGCCGGGCAAAGTAGAGATCATGGGATCTTGGTCCACTTTTGGGCCATGTTAGGGTTTTGGGTTAATGTAATGGGATAGGGATGTCAGCCCATGGGTTTACCCATGTTTAGGCCTATTTTGTAAAGTATAAATAAGTAGATAGGCAATGTAAGAGAGGGAAATAAGCTAAGTGCTAGTAAAGGCTTTGTGTATACTGTATGACCAACTTGAAGAGTTGAGTGAAAGTGTTGTAAGTGTTGAGTGCATGGATTCTAAGAAGGCTCTGTGCCATATCTACTCAGGGAAGGAGGATCTGGCGAGGTGTGCACAGATATCTTATCCTATGTGGAGTACAAGATTGAGCTCTGTGTTGTAACCAGTTTGACAAAAGATAATAAAGAAGAAGAAGACTTTGTGTACGTAGCCCCAGGGTGGGGGTGAACCATAGTAAACCTGTGTGTTTTGCTTGGTGCCTTGACCTAATGTGTTTATCTCTTCCCATGTGTTGTGCTTTGATATGATTATGCTATGTGCTTTGATATGATACACTTAGATAGATCTACTTTGCTTTGTGCTTCTTAGATGTATGGGTGTATATCTGACATATATGAAAGTGTTGAGTGCTAGACCTATTTTGTTGTTGCTAAGTGCTAACTTAACCTAGTTCTAAGTGAATTTTGTGGTGCTTTGTGCCATCTGTGGAGTGCCATGAGGATTAAGTACAAATGGATGATCTATGTTAAAATGTTTGCTAAGTGTTAGAATCACATATCTGTCTCCCAACTAAGGTTGCAGACACCTGAGTCTTGCAACCACCCCTTCCTCTACCTCGGGTGAGACTTCATCTACTTCGTAGGTGTTGCTGAAAGGGCTGGTAGTTAGGGTTTTTTTGGTGCGTTGTTGAAGTGTTGAACCCTGGTTCTGCCCCTATGCCAACAATTGGTTCCATTTCCGGGACATGAAATTGTGATTGCTGGGAACTGAGGAAGAAAAAACTTTGTGCAAAAGGAATCGTTGTGCGTAGATATGTTTCCCTAGTGCACATATTTTTACTCGACCTATGAATATTTGTTGTTATAACCCTAAATTTCATCACACATGCTTACCTGGCATCAGGCCAACTCATATCCTTTCTTTACCGAAAACACTGCTGACCAACTCTTTGAAAATCCTCTTGAATAAAGGCCCACGCACCCTAACTCACTACTGCACGCGTGTACACGTTGGCTGACCCAAAATATCCCATGTGGACCGACAAAAGAATGAAAATAGGAAAGTTGCCAACAGAATAAAAATCTATGGGTGGGTTAACTGAAACTCCCGGCCATGCATGGCCGAGGGTTCGTCCAAATACCTAGCTCCTTCTAGCCTATAAAAGAAGGGGTAGGGGTACCATTTGGAAGGAGGAAAAATATAGCAAAGAAACTCTGCCCATTTATGCATTCCATTGTCCCAAACCTTTAGCCTTTCCTAATGCCAAAGGAGATTTAAAGAAAAGAAGTTGAAGGACAGAAGAAGAGGAGCCCATGATCAGGTTCAAGGAGCGGTGGTCGGTCTCAACTTTTGTAAGTTGACTCATTTTAAGTAATAAAGAGAATTCTTTTCCCATCCCAATTCATGAACTTTTTATGGTTTGATTAGTTTATGTTTGATTTCTAACCCGTTAGTATATAATTAGCATGCATGCATAGTTCTTTCTCGTCTTGAATGCAGGTCAGATTTGGAAGGAGCATTGCCAACAAGTAATCAAGCACAACGGAGGATCGACATCAAACGTTGGTAATGGGGTAGGTTGATCTTTCCATGCATTTACTAAGAAAAGGGGATTTAAATCTAGGGATGAAGGTAGAAAGTGATTTCTATTCGGTCATATCTGCATGCAAAGTCTGAACTCTATTCGCTAGTCCATAGGGTTTTTTTCCCCAACAACAGAATTGGCGACCATACTAGGGAGAATCTCTAGTGTTCCTGGAATTTTATTTAGTTTTTGGGTAGTTTCAAGACTAGTTTTTTCTTGCCTGTCTTTTCTTTTCATTTCTGTAAAGTCTGAGCTAGCAGGGAGTCTAGTTTTCCATACTAGCTTTCCCTGACTTTTGCTTGACTGTGTTTTTTGAGACCCACAGAGGTACATGTGGCCTGCACAAGGCCTGCACGTGTGTACACACGCCCTATCCTCTTACATCCCGCATGTGAACACTAGCTGTAGAGATAGTAGTAGCGTTTAGGAGTTCAGAGAACCTCAAAGGCATTCCTCCTCTTCCCTGTCAGAATCACATATTCTCAGGGGGTTTTCTGGAATTTTGTCTGAGTCTTGTTTGCTAACAGTCCTATCTCAAATTGTTTTTGCCTTATTATTTTTTCCTTGCATTATTTTTTTTTCTGTTAGAAAGAGTATCCAAACCTTCAAGGGATCCTGGTTATCAATACCATAGGTCTCTTCCTGGTTTGGTCTGTATGTTTTAATTTTTTCTTAGAGTTTAGATATACACATGGCCTCTACAAGGTCAGCCCGCATGTACACGCCCTCTGTCTCTGTTCAGCACGCATTCACACGCGTGTTGTTTGAGTAACAGTCGCGTGCTTGTACAGACTACTTTTTGTTCAGGGTGAGGTAGTCACCCCCTCCTTTAATAAGAAGTATTCCTCTCAGGTGTTTGAATATATGTTTGAATAGTCAGTAGCTTAGGATTATTTTTACCCTTAGCTTTCTTTTTCTCATTTAAAACGTTGTCAAAAAAATAAAAAATAAAATTTTATGGTTTTTAGACAAGTGTGAGAGTCATTGTTTTTACAATTGCTATTCTGTGATTTTTCAATTTGATTCTTTGCGATCTTCACTTTAAGCTAGAATTGTTTTTCTTGGTTTTTTGCTTGTCGCTATTTTCCCTTTCTTGCTTTACTAGCACTTAAATAAATTAAAAAATCTCTTTTCATTTTCTTCTTGGTTGAAGAGTGTGTTTTTGCATCATTAGATAGGGAAAAGTCTTTTATTTCAAAAGTTTGTGTAGTTCACTTAGATCATATGTAGCTCATAGTCGAGTGAAAATCCTTTGAGTTTGCTGTCCAAAATCTTAGAATAGTTAAAAAATCTTTCTTTTGAAAAGTTGTTGAAATTTGGCATTCAGTAAAAGTTTTGTTTCGAGCTTTTTTATTCATTTTTTTCTTTCATCTTTTACACATCATCTGTTTCACCCTCATACCCCTTGACGTAAGACAAATCCATAAAAGTAAATCTAAATTTAAAATCTACTAGACTTTTATGTTTCTAGGGTTCACAAACTAGTTCAGGACTAGGGCCTTGGATTAGGTTGGAGAGGAAACTCTTCAAGGCCATTTAAAATAAAAAATTGGAGTCTGAGATAGCGAGTGTTTAAGTCCAGTTTCGTGGAAGTTATCTGGGACCCCCCTCTAACACATGGGATAAACACGAGGTCGCGTGCGGAAAGGTAGTGGAGATAACCCCTCCAAAGCTGGACCAATCGTAGTGGAGAACACATATAGAGGGCTTGTTTTGGGATTCCGTCGTTTGCATTTTCCACGGGGTTTCATGGGTCTCGAATTTGTTCGAGGTCCTCAGTTATCTTTCATACCATTTTCTCTCGATACCCTTGACAGTTTTTGGGCTCGATACCCTGCTCATTGTGGTCTACCCAACTTTCGACTATACCCGCCTGGTGACTGTTCGCGTGCTGGAAACCTAGTTGCCAATCTTTGTTAGGGACATACACAGGTGACTGCGGGGGTATACCATAGTACCTAGGATGGACATCGGGCCACGCTTTGCAGAGTATACCCGAAGGATACTTCCGTGTTCGAGTTGCACTTGCACCGGTAAGTTTCTCTAGTGTTGGTTGTTGTAACTATTCTTCCAATTAATTTAGTGTTTGCTTGTCTTACCTTCTAGGGACTTTTTTCTTAGCGTGTGTTACTTTTGAGCATTTAGACTACCTTAGAGTGTCTTTGATTTCTCACACAGTGGAGGATCCTGAGCTCCGCCAGCCACAAAGGCTTCTTGGCCTGTTGTCGGTTACACTGGAGCCACCCCTACCACCATTAAGGTGGAAGCTAGACCAACAAGGGTCTTTTGAAGCGATCGGGTTACAAACCATTGTGCCTGAACAACCCTCGGAGGAATCGACCATTTTGGACCTTGAAGCAACCTCTCTTAGCTTGATTGAAACCCCAACCACTGATCACTTGGCATATTTTATTGTACCAATTCAATTTCACGAGCGCCAAATAGTGTTGCACACAGAAATGGAAACAAATGTTGTTACTTCTTCTGGGAATTCTTCAATTCCCACCACGGTTGTCACCATAGGAGAGTCATCTCCTAACCTACCATTGTCTGTCCGAGCCACCATGTTCTCGACTGAAACTACATTGCACAGAGGCCCGAACCCGTCTTTGGTGGCTGCCACAACCCCTTTTACACCTAGTGAGACAGGCCCTCCGTTCTCATACGGTATGCCTAGTTCAGATACAAGTCCTGTACTTTCCTACTCCACCTTACAGACTTTGGGTCTGGGGGTAGGGAGCTCTAGCACTCCTCTGCAAGGTCACATGGGGGGAACTCCTATCCCTTTTAACACCTTTCCTTACGTAGGAGGTCATATCCCTCCTTCGTCCCCTTCGCTTGGTGGCTCGCATCAGCAGTCCGTCGGGCAACCTACACATAATAGTTTATTTGGAGCGAGTAGTCAAGGACCACCTTCGCATAGTATGCCGGTAGGTTCGACACCATTTTCTTGGAATGGAACGTTTGATAACAACACCTTCTCGTCAGTCACTTTCTCGACTGGGCGAAACCCCATTTTTGGACAATCTACTCCTATGCAGGGTATTATTCCTGCACAGGGGGAAAACCTAGCAGGACCTTGGAATTCAGGGCAAGGATCTGTTCCCTCCTCCGGAATGTCGATCTGGGGTAATTCTTTCCACAATTAATGGAACCCCAGACAAACTACTATGCCTATCCCCATGGGACCGGCATGGGGTAACCCTTCCCAAAGTCCTTCGAATACATTGCATGCCCATCAATCTATGTCCTATTTGGGAAATCAGTCGATGATGTCTCTACAGATGAAAAATCCTTACGCTGGCCAGGGCCGTGGTTTTCACCAGAATCCGGGCCAACAGCCAAACTTTTCCTGGCAACCTGGTGCCAGTCAAACTCTAGGTCCCTTTTTCCCTGGTTATCAGCAACAACCCAAACTACCATTCCTGGTGACTTTACACTTGCCAAATTTGATGAGGTTGTTTAATGAACCCATTTGTCACGATCCACATTGGCCTCCTATGCCGACGAAGTTTCCTTCGGACATTATAAAGTTCAAATCCAAGACTAATGAAGATCCAGGAGATCATGTGACTACCTTTCATCTTTGGTGCTCATCTAACTCCTTGAAATATGACTCCATACAGTTGTGATTATTTCAACGTACTCTCATTGGGAGTGCCTCGAAATGGTACATTGAGCTCGATCGCTCAAGATACTCTTCTTTTGGCGAGATGGCTATGGATTTCCTTAACCATTTCCAGTTATATGTGAGATACGATGTTGGCACATATATGCTCACTAATTTCGAACAGACAACAACAGACCATATCTCTGATCACATTCGAGAATGGAGACGCCGGAAGAGTTTAATCAAAGTACCAGTCCCACCAGCATTCCTTCTTGAGTGTTTCTTTAAGTCTTTGGTCCCGTAGTTATCCAAAGACATCGCAACATCTGGAGTTTTCTCTGAAGAAGATGCCATCATGAGGGCTCAACAGTTTGAGCTCATCTATTCTCAATCCAGTTTATTATACAACATCTTGACAGATGCGCGACGTTCAATATTGGATAAAACTAGACAGAGAGCTGGACCGCATGTCGATGGTATCGTTGGTTCAGCACAAACTAAGCCTGCTGAGAAATTGACAAAGCAATTGCAACAGTTATCCATACAACACACAGCGGCCAGACAAACTACTGCTTTGGCTACTCCCCCTACCCAAACATCGGAAGTACACACAGTGCAGTCGACTAACCTAAAGGCCACCCAGTAGCATGAAGGAAAGAAAAAACAATGAAAGAAGGGTAAAGGGGATAAAAAACCCAATGATAATGCTGGTGGGGACTATACTGAAAAATGGAAGGCGAGGTATCCTTGCAACTTGTGCGCAAAAGACCACCCGACCCATCTATGTCCTCAACTTGCAGAGGCCCAAAAGTTTGTCACACAACAACAGTAGGCGGTGTTGACGAACCCATTTCATCATGGGAAAAATCTAACTCAAGCCTCTGCAAGTACGAAAGGGGGCAGCCAAGAAAATTTCCTGCCTCTGAACAACCCCACACTCGCGAACGTATATATGGTTAGGGGTGATGCTTTCATATCGACTAGAGCGCATGACTATAGTAAACCAAGTGCTTCTGAGAAGGGTAAAGAAGTTGATCTCCCATCTCTTCCTCTATAGATTGAGAATACATTGGGAGAAACAATGACACACATTCCAAAAGGTGCATTTAAAAAGGCTTCTCATAACCCAAACGCAAGGGCCACCCAAAACTACTGTGTGGTGGAAGCTTTATCACAAACCCCTTGTGCGATGTCTGCTTTGGAGGTCCTCCAAAGTTTCCCTTCTCAGAGGAAAGCTTTGTTAACCACTTTGGGCTCTATTAAGACTTGTAATCTGCAAGATACGAGATCTAATAAATACGCAGAACAGAAATAAAATGCTAGGAATGGCAGAATAACAGTAATATAACCAGCATAATCATCCATAATAACACATAAATAATATGAGAACAACAACTGAAATAGCACTTTGATTCAGAAAGCAGTGTTCACAGGCCTCTTCAAGGGGGCAACCTCCAGTCGAGCAACACTCTGTTACAATAATCTCCAAGATAGGGTTTTCATACCCTCGACCCTTATTTATACTAAATATGTCTATTAAGAGAAGCATCTAGAGGAAGATCCTTCTAAAAGCAGAAGCTTCTATTAGGTCTTCTTACATCCGCCTTATTCTATTTTATTGAAAGGTCTTATTAATATTGACCTTTATTACATCCAAATACATTTATCTACCTATGTGCAGGTTAGGACCTTAACATGTTCACCCCCTTAAAAATAGCCTTGTCCTCAAGGCTTGATATGTGGAAACTGCTGCAGAATGGTAGTTGGTTCCCAAGTGGCATCTGCCAGAGTCATATATTTCCACTATACTAGCACTTCCTTGATGGTTCTCTGACACAGGCGACGCTCACGCTGGTCCAAAACTGCTTCTGGTTGTATCCAAATAGATCCTTCTTCAGCTAACTCTGGAAGGTTGGTTTGAATTTGGCACCTGGTTCCAATCACCTTCTTCAAGCATGAAACATGAAAAATAGGATGTAGCTTCGACTGACTGGGAAAAGCTAACTAATATGCGACTTGTCCCACATGCTTGAGAACTGTGTAAGGGTCATAAAATTTGGGTGCTAGCTTCTGACAATGCTCGGCCTTGAGGGAAGTTTTCTTATATGGTTGCAGTCTTAGAAACACCTGATCCCCTTCTGCAAATTGACCTTCGGAGCGACCTTGATCTTCTTGCTGCTTCATTATATTATGTGCCATGAAGGTACCCGTTAAGTATGAGAGAAATGAAGGTGGCTTCTGTCCATATACCACTTCAAAAGGAGTCATGTGAGTGGTTGTATGGTATGTAGTGTTGTACCACCATTTGGTGAGGCTAACCATTGAGCCCACTGGTGTTTTTTTTCAAAGGCAAAGCACCTCTGATATGTTTCCAAACACTTGTTGACAACTTCCGTTTGACCATCCGTCTGGGGATGATAAGTTGAGCTAAGATGCAATTGTGTGCCTTGTAGCTTAAACAGTTCTTGCCAACAATTGCTTGTGAAAGTTGGGTCTCGATCATAAACAATAGAGTGTGGCATGCCATGAAGCTTGAAGACCTGGTCCATGAAAATTTGACCCACCATGGATGCAGTAAATGGGTGGTGAAGAGCACAAAAATGAGCATACTTGGAAAGGCGATCCACCACCACCATTATGACCGATTTATCCCCCAATTTGGGTAAGCCTGTAATAAAGTCCATAGAGATATCCTTCCAAATAGCAGGGGGAATCGAAAGCGGTTGGAGGGTGCCTAGATATTTGACTGTTTCTCCCTTGTTGCGTTGAAAAATCTCACATTCAGCGATAAATTTATAGATGTCTTGTTTCATACCATCCCATAAAAAATATTGTTTGACTCGGTCATATGTTTTGGTGAACCCTGAGTGCCCCGCTGTGGGTGTAGCATGAAGCTCAGAAAGTACCGTGGATTTGATCTTGGATTGTTTACTTAAATACAAGCATCCTTTGTATCGAAGCTCATCCTGGAGCCAGGAGTACCCTGGGGGAGACAGAGCCTTGTTCTGCAGTTGTTGGATCAGATGTGAACTTTTGGGATCCTGAAGCCATTCCTGGCGCACAGCTTGGAGCCAATTGGGTACAATGAAAGAAAGAGAAAAAAGGGATCCTTTGTCTTCATATTTCCGGGACAATGCATCCACCACGACATTGTCTTTGCCCTTCTTGTAAATGATCTCATAATCATATCCAAAGAACTTAGTCACCCATTTTTGTTGCTCTTGGGAGGAAATGAATTGTTCCAGAAAGTACTTCAGGCTTTGATGGTTGGTCTTAATTTGGAAGCATTTCCCCAAGTGATAAGGATGCCACAACTCAATGGCATGCAGAATCGTCAACATTTATTTTTCATAAATGGGTTTGCCCAGATTCCTTTCAAACAGTTGCTTGCTGGTGAAGGCCAATGGTTGACCTGCTTGCATAATGACAGCATCGATTCCTTTCCCTGAGGCATCACATTCCAACACAAAGGTATTTTTGAAATTGGGAAGGGTCGGAACCGGAGTGGTGCACATGGCCATCTTCAAGCTTTGAAAATCTTGAGCAGCTACTGTAGTCCAAGTGAAAGAGTTCTTTTTTAGGAGAGTCATGAGAGGTGCTACAATCTTTCTGTAGTTCTTAACGAACTTGCGATAATACCCTATTAGGCCAAAAAATCCACGCAAGATTTTGAGAGTCTTTGGGTCCGGCCAGTCTTGCATAGCTTCAATCTTTTTCGGATCCACCCTGACGCCATCCTTTCCCACCAGATGACCCAAGTATTCTACTTCTGAGGAACCAAAAGCACATTTGGACTGTTTCAGGAAAAGTTGGTGCTGAGAGAGTAGGCAGAGAACTTGATCCACATGAGTAAGATGGTATGTCCAGGTTTTGCTATAGATGAGTATATCATCAAAAAAAACTAAGACAAAATGACGAAGAAAAGGGTGAAAGACATGGTTCATGAGGCTCTGGAAGGTGGAGGGGGTGTTACACAATCCAAAGGGCATGACCAAAAACTCATAGTGGCCCTCATGAGTGAAAAAGGTGGTCTTTGGAATGTTGGCCTCTTTCATACGTATATGGTGATAGCCCGAGCAAAGATCAAGTTTGGTAAAGAATTGGGCACCACTCAATTCATCCAGGAGGTCATCAATGACAGGATTGGGAAATTTGTCTTTGATGGTCAGTTTGTTGAGAGCACGGAAGTTAGGACACATTCTCTAAGAACCTTCTTTCTTCAGTACCATGACGACTGGAGACAAGTAAGGGCTCGTACTAGGACGGATGATGCCTGCAGTAAGGAGTTCCTGGACCATTTTTTCAATTTCATTTTTTTGTGCAAAGGGGTGGCGATATCGACGGATATTGGGGGGAAGGCTTCCTGGGACAAGGGGAATGGAATGATCATAAACACTGCGGAAAGGAGGGAGTCCTTGGGGAGTGGAAAATACCATTTGATGTTTAGAAAGGAGGGCTTGGAGGTCTTGGGGAACTGGGGGTGTCTCTGTGGCTTGTATGGTGTGGAGTTGGGTAATGACACCAAAATGACCTTTTTTGAGCAGTTTTTCCATGCGATGAGAACTCATGACCTCAGGTGAACCAACATTGATGCCTTGGAATTTATATTGGTGGTCTCCTTGGTCGAATTGCATGGTTAAGTTCTGAAAATCCATGAGAATGGGACCCAAAGCCCTTAGTCAGTCTGCACCCAGCACAATGTCGCAACCGCCCATGTCAAAAGAAAACATATGGGATTTTAGGTGGTAGTCACCGATTTGGGGACGCACATTTTCACAGTGCCCACCACATTTCATAGAACCACCATTGGCAATCATGATTTGGAAATTGTTCACAACATGGATGTAGCAATGGGTTTCTTAGGCAATGTGGCGATGAATAAAATTGTGGGTGCTGCCACTATCAACCAGAATGATGACCTTTCAGTTCTTGACATAACTGATTAACTTGAGGGTTTGGGGGGAAGAGAAGTTGATGAGAGCATTGAGGGAAATGATCAGTTCCACTTCAGGAGGGTCAGAGGGAGGTTTATATCAGTGATTTCTGATGACTCGGGCACAAGGGGAGTGTCAACATCCTCTTCCGGAATATCCTTAGAGATGGCCATAAAAATCTTTTGTTCCTTACATTTGTGGCCTGGGAAATATTTGTCATCACAATTATAACAAAGGCCTTTGAGTTGGTGTTCAACCATTTCATCCCTGGTCAATTTTTGGATCTTTAATGGGGCGGAGGGAGTAGTGGGGTTTACTGGTTTAGGGCGAGGGATAAAGGAAGGCTTACATTTTTTAGAGGAAACAATTTTTTGTTCTTCTTTAGCTTTTTTAGTAGCCTCCACCAAAGTCGTAGGTCGAGCCATGAGGACATGGGCCCGAATCTCCTCCTTGAGGCCACTAATAAAACACTCTCGAAAGAAAGCATCAGTCATGCCCTCTGTTCAAAAAGCCAGGTGCTCAAATGAAACTATGAAGTCTTCTACAGTTCCTTATTGCTTCAATTTTGTCAAACGACCCAAATGGTTGGTGTCAGTATCAAAGCGTTCATAAAGCTCAGTCACAAATTGGGTCCAAGCAATATACCCTTGACGGGAAGTTTTTCTCCATTGCCACCATGGAGAACACCATATCAGAGTTTGGCCAAGTCATCTTTAATGTTGTAGAGAGAGAAATAATGTTCCATTTGTGTGACCCAACCAGTGGGGTTTGAGCCATCAAATTTTCTTGCATCCAATCGCGGAAGGCGTATGTCCCATTGAAAGTGATGGGGCTAAAAGGAATGGGAAGAAGTTTCACCTTCATTCTTTTTATGTGCATTAGGAAAAGAGTCATCGGTAGAGATCTTGAGTTTGGTGCAGAGTGATGCAAAGATAGATTCAAGCTAGGTGGTCAGTTCGTGTTTGACTTTCACCATTGCAGACTGTACGGATGCATTTATGGATGCATTTATGGTGATATTGTTGGATGTATCATGGGAGGCAATAGTAGCACTGAGTTGTTTCACTTCTTATTAGGTCTCGAGGAAACTAGATTGCAAGGTGTTGAAGCGAAACTCCAGTTCTTGGCTACGGGTATGGGTCATGAGGATTGGTGAACTAAAAAGGGAGCGGTCGGGGTTAGAAATTTTTGGAGAAAAATTATATGGATGAATGTGATAAGGGAGAAGAGATGAATCTAATGGAATAGGTCTGAAATAATGGTGAAAAAATTTCCAGACTTTTTTTTTTTTTTTTTTTACAGCTGCGGGGTTATACTTCAGTCTAAAGAATGCTGCAGTGCTGAAATCCCCAAATTCTTAACCAGAAAGAAATGTGTATTTACTTGGGAACCCAAACATAGTTGCACGGAAATATATCTGACCGGTTTAATTTGTTTATGTTTATGTTCCCCAAGGGTTAGGTATTCAAGGGTTTTCCCTGTGCTATAGCTCTCTGATATACGTGCGGGGTCCAATAGTAGTACTCGGCCCAATATCTCAGGGAACTAACTAAGGAGGATAGACCGTACCCTTAGCCATACTACTCGACTACCCAGGTACTAGAGAGTATCTTCCTGAGTGTTGTTCTCGATGACACTATAGTAGTCCAGTGGCCGATAGGTTTATCTAAAGAGGGCTTCAGAAAATCTAGGCTGATCCGTACATAAGTGTTGTCTGATGCGCTACCACTCGAAGGTGTACCAATAGAGGTTACAAGGGTGGCCAATAGATGTGCGCTTAAGAACCAATTGTATTTCCTGTGTGTATGAATCCCTCAACCATGGGTTTATGCACGTAATGACAAATCTCTATGGCTTAAAGATGTCGGAATACGTCTGTACCCTGGAAAAAAAATACCCACAATTTTTGCCAAGGAAAGTGCTCTGATACCACTTGCAAGATACCATATCTAATAAATACACAGAATAGAAATAAAATGCTAGGAATGGCAGAATAACAGTAATATAACCAACATAATCATCCACAATAACACATAAATAATATGAGAACAACAACTGAAATAACACTTTGATTCAGAAAGCAATGTTCACGGGCCTCTTCGAGGCAGCAACCTCCATTCGAGCAGCGCTATGTTACAATAATCTCCAGGATAGGGTTTTCATACCCTCGACCCTTATTTATACTAAATATGTCTATTAAGAGAAGCATCTAGAGGAAGATCCTTCTAGAAGCAGAAGCTTCTATTAGGTCTTCTTACATTCACCTTATTATGTTTTATTGAAAGGCCTTATTAATATTGACCTTTATTACATCCGAATACATTGATCTACCTATGTGCGAGTTAGGACCTTAACATAATCCGGGTACCATCATGTTAGATACAACCGACTTAAAACCTCATTTGCCTTACCATGTAGCATTTCAGATAGTAGTGGCTTACCCCATGAAAACTTTTACATGGAATATCTTCTGCACGGTGGTGGACGAGGGCGCCTCGACATGCGTTATGTCATTGGCATGTTGGAAGGCCATTGGCCAACCCGTTTTGTCTCCATCACCTACTCTCCTCACTGCTTTTTATGGTCGTTCATTCCGACCACATGGTATCATTCCTTCTTTCCCCGTGCAGTTAGGAGGGAATACCATGTGCATCGAGGTAGCAGTAGTCGACGCTCCCCTCGCCTATAATATTTTGTTAGGAAGGAGTTGGACTTATGCTATGCAAGCTGTGGTCGCTACAGTTTTCCAGGTCTTGTTGTTTCCACACGAGGGATGGATAGTGACCATAGATCAATTGTCTTTCTCCAGACCTGACCCTTCACTGGGGGCATCCACAGTCCCAATGCTTGATAATCCTCAAGCAAGTGTTGTTAACGTAGGGGTTTGTTTATGCCCATCCTTGATGGGTACCTTCAATTACCCGCCCCCTCAAGGTGATATCAAATTTATATCCAATCACCATAAGGTTGAGATTTTTCAAGTTTCGTCGTTCCGCATGACTTACTTCAAGGATCCATGGATTCTTCCTTCCCCATTGGCCACAATGGATGAGACAGGGCACTTAGGCATTTCCATGCCCTTTTCTGCCGCTGAAGTAGTGTACTCTTTAGTCCAACGAGCTTCAGTTAACACTGATTCAACTCCTGCACAAGAGTTAGATCCACTTCTAGAGCTTATTTGGGCTCATGGTTCTCTTGCTAACACCAGTTTGTTAGACTTAGTGTTGCCCTCTGACGAAGAAGTAATCGAAGAAATGACTAGTCCAGACAAGCCTTGGGAAGATCTTCATCACAGATCATATTTCCTCCCAGAGTTAAGCCGAATCAAAGCAGGAGAATTCACCGTGACTATGACTAGAGATAGGTCTTGTCATACTAATCCCTTAGCTACACACAAGATCTATGATGAGGGTAATATGGAAACCATTGTTGAAACGTCACCTATCAATATCTCTAGAACCCCTGGCATCATAGACAATGTTTTCGTTGGAGCATACCACTCCCCCGAGGAGATGCCAGGCATCGACCCACAAAGATTCTATCATGAGCTAACTTTGTTGTTTTTCAAGCTTGCTTTGATATCCGAAAGCAACATCCAACGAGACTGCATTTATGATTTTCGATCTCGTCCAGATTAACTGAGAAAAGTAACCATTATGGAGTCTTCTTTAATCCCTTTTCAGACTCCTTAAAGATGAAAAGATTGTCGAGTGACCCTGTTTCTTCACACTCGTTAAATTGGTCCAGAATAACGTTCCTTAAACGGGTCTTCTTTTAAGCCCTTTTCAAACCCTCTAAACATGAAAAGATTGTCGAGCGATCTTGTGGCCTTTCACGCTCATTAAACTGAAATTTGAAGTCATGTCTGTCTAGCAGTAGTTTACCCCTTCTTCGGTCTGGACGGTCAATTGTACGAACAAAGGTATACTCTATGGAACTTTAGCTCTATAGAAGAGTACTCTTAGGTATAATTTTATCCCTTTTTCGAGCCTGAGGGACTAAACTTATGAAGAAGGAACCCCCATGGATTCCATAGTTAAGCTCTTTTCAGACTCCCTAAAATTGAAAAGATTGTCGAGTGACCTTATTCTTTCACACTCATTAAATTGGTCCAGAAGAATATTCCTGATGGAGTCCATAGTTAAGATTTTTTTAGACTCCTTAAAAATGAAAAAATATCCGAGTGATCTTGTCCTTGTCACACTCGTTAAAATGGTTTTGAATCAACGTTTAATCGATGCTAGTTTACCCCTTTTTCGAACCGACTAGACTATCTTCGAAAAAGGTACCCCAGTGGAGTCTCCTTTTATGTTTTTTCAGACTCTCTAAATATGAAAAACCACCGAGATTACCTTTTCTGGGCTCATTAAACTTACATCGAAGGATGTTACCATTGTGTGTTTTAACAACTACATTTGCATACCTTATCCACCAGCTTTGTGATAGATTGCTTCTACGTCTTAACAACATTGGCCGCTGAAGGATTTTTCCCGAGTATCATTTTACTAGAACATCAGTCTTGTCCTTGTGCCTTGAGATTTTATGTTTGCAACACTCGTTCCTCCATTGTAACGTAATATTCCTTTATTCTTTTTCCACAATTATTGAAAAGAACAAAAAAATCAAATATACCCCAAAAAGAGGAAGGGAAAATTATTTTCTTTATTGGCAGCATAATGAGTCGCCCTTGGATAAAGCATATCTATCCATTTGTTCATCAGACTATGGGATGTAGTACGACCTTAGGAATATTTTCTTGCTATATAGATTTGTGTCCTCCACCGTTTCGTTATTCTTCCAAACATATGGAGAGTTTGCGTTGCCTCCTGCTTTGTAGAATTATGATTAACATACATGCTGCCTGAGTCTCATCACTTGTCATGCTATTGTCCAAGGGAAGTTTTTCACTAAGCCTGAGTCGGCCCCTCTACAATGTGTCTCTTGTCCGCATACCCAACCATCCTGAACGTCCAATCAAGTCCTTGTTCAAAATCACTGAAGCCTTCAGTCCGATCATCAAGATTATCAAATCCATGACTGATGAGCCGTCGAAGACGTCTGGGTAGTGCAGTCGTACACTCATATTACACTCCTACCTGAGTTTTGGAAGATTTTGAAGTTGTTGCTCGAGCTATAAATATCTCATCTCCAGCCATCAGGTCGAATCAGCTTCTGGAAGATGGATACTCTATATGTATATCTTTCTGATTTCGAGATGTAGCTCCACTGTGTATTGTTCACGGCTACTATTTATAGTCATTTGACATGGATCTACAGTGTATTTGATTGGTAGACATGATTTATTTTTATCCTGAACATGGGTATGCCTGCCTCGGTGAGACATTTGTTATTTTGCAGACGACACCTCCCAGTTCCCGATCCTTGGGCTCAATCATTCGGCACATCAATAAATATTGGTAATGTATTTCGGCCATAATATTCTCTTCTAACCTCACACATTAGGGTCCATCTATTATAACCCTAAATTGCACAACACATGCTTACCTTGCATCAGGCCAACTCATATCCTTTCTTTGCCAAAAACACTATTGAACAACTCTTTGAAAATCCTCTTGAATAAAGGCCCATGCACCCTAACTCACTACTGCACGCGTGTACACACTGGCTGACCCAAAACTGCCCGCGTGGACTGACAAAAGCATGAAAAAAGTAAATTTGTTGATGGAACAAAAAGCTATGGGTGAGTTAACTGAAACTCCCTGCCATGCATGGCCGAGGGTTCGTCCAAATACCTAGCTCCTCCTAGCCTATAAAAGAAGGGGTACGGGTGCCATTTGGAAGGAGGAAAAATATAGCAAAGAAACTCTGCCCATTTACGTATTCCATTGTCTCATCCCTTTAGCCTTTCCTAATGCCAAAGGAGATTTAAAGAAAAGCAGTTGAAGGACAGAAGAAGAGGAGCCCAGGATCAGGTTCAAGGAGCGGTGGCCGGTCTCAACTTTTGTAAGTTGACTCATTTTAATTAATAAAGATAATGCTTTTCCCATCCCAATTCATGAAATTTGTATGGTTTGATTAGTTTATGTTTGATTTCTAACCCGTTAGTATATAAGTAGCATGCATGCATAGTTTTTGATCGTCTTGAATGCAGGTCAGCTTTGGAAGGAGCATTGTGAACAAGTAATCAAGCACAACGGAGGATCGACATCAAACGACGGTAACGAGGTAGGTTGATTTTCCATGCATTTACTAAGAAAAGGGGATTTAAATATAGGGATGAAGGTAGAAAGTAATTTCTATTCGGTCATATCTGCATGCAAAGTCTGAACTCTATTTGCTATTCCGTAGGGTGTTTTCCCCCAACAACATTTGTGTTAGGAATAAGGTAAGATATGAAGAAAGGAAGATCAAATCTGAAGAAAAGAAGCGAGATCTGAATGCTTTGTGCTCTAAGAAAAGTAAAAGTGGAAATTTCTGAAAGAAAGAGGTCAGATCTGCAGAAAAGAGGTAAGATTTGTAAGCTCTATTCTCTAATAAAGGTAAGAATAGTCAAAAGTTCTTAGATCTGGAAGCTTTGTGCTCTATAGAAGTGAGATAAGTGAATTGTTTTTGTTTCTAGAGAATGGATCTAGGTATGTTTGATAGATTATATCCTAGCTTAAAAACTAGGGCATTAATATATGAAATAAAGTTTGATATGAATAGATCTAATAAGTATAATGATAGATATGTTATACCTATGCATAGAAAGAATGTCTGGACTAACAAATGGATGTAGGATCCTAGAAAGAAATTTTTGCAGGCTAGCCATTATGATCCTAGTGCGCAGTACAAGAAGAGTTGGGGATCATTGAAGAGAAAGAGAGGATTAACTCTTTGTTACAGTTGCATAAGACCAGGACATCTTGCTAAGGAATGCCCTGGGAGAAAACCTAGTTGCCTCTGTTGTAAGGCTATGGACCATGAAGTACTGGATTTCCCTAGATGAACATAAAGATGCCAGTTTGTCAGAGATCTTCAAAGAAAAGGAGAAAATTGAAGTAAGAATAGGAGACTTCGACATCGAATGTTCTCTAGATGAGGGAACATAGATGAACATTATGATAGAAAGTACCTGGGAAACCCTAGGAAGGAATGCTATGGTTCCTTCACTAGGAATAATAGGGTTGTTTAAAGGAAAAATGGTAACCCTATGTGGCAGAATTACCCAGATAACTATGAGTAACCATGGAGCTTCGACAGAGGAAGATTTTGAATTCATTAGATTTATTGAGGACCATGCCCCATTTCCATCTTTGTTAGGAAAGATCTGGATTGAAAAAGACCAGATCCAGAGAAAAGAAGAAAAGGAAGGCCTAGAACAGAAGAAGCAAGAACTCATGGAATTTATGACTAGAAGGATTACCTACTTGATGGAGGAACAAGAGAACAGATCTCAGTTGTTGAACACCAAGGACATGGATGTCAAAGCTATAAGAGCGTTAGAGGAACCACGGAAGACCGAAATACCTAATCCATATGAGGAAGGAGTATTACCCTTGGATCTGAAGAAAGAACCTTAGCCACACAAAGTTACTATGTCGAGAGAAGATAAGACTCAGAATGGAAAAATGATGACCGAGATGAATCTCACTGGGAAGAAGGCTAGGAAGTTAAGTAAGAAGAGAGCCAAGATCCAAAAGTTACAGAAGGTTCCGGAGGAAACTTTGTAGAAGGAAAAATCACAAGAATTGAGCTTCGCCAATATATCAAAACAACGACATATGCCACTTTGTCGAGGCGAAGTAATATAGTCGTTGGACCGATATACCCATTTGAATTCCACCCCGAATGAATAGAAAATAATTTATGTCTCACCGCTAAACCGTTAGACCACACCATAACAGACAGAACATAAGTTAATGCAGCCTCATACCCTTTGCAAGCAGACTGTTGCTAAGTTTCCCTACTTAGTCTGTCGCGCCACGCACCAAGAATACTTTTTTCTAAGTGGGAATTTGAGCCCAAAACCTGATATTACTTCACCCTGTGATCATCCCATAAATTTCACTCTAGTCCCTGAATTCATTTCACACCCGAGCTAGTTGACTCAAGCTTGTATGTCAGACAATCTCAACGCCGCTGAGAAAGTAGTTGAAGAAGTTTTTATTTACTTAATGACTAAGAGAGTCATGTTAGAGTGAGGATTATCTACAGGAGTCCAAGAATCATCAACGAGAGGACCCCATGCCTCCCCTTCCACTGCTCGCACCGGTCCATCCCGACTGACCGATGAGAAACGGACCAAGCACAGGGATGGCATCACAAATGCCAAGCTTATCCCATGCATTCTACCAACTTACTTACCACCTCTAAGCAGTTCCATCAACCATGATAGTGTACCTCATGAATTTGAGTACACTTTGTTCACTGTGTACCTTCCAAAAGGGGTGCGCGCAGTTCGTGCTGACCAGGATAAGCTCACAGCACTGAAATTTATTGATTTTAACCTTGGAGATCGAAAAGTTTATAGCATGTTAGCCCCACATAAGTACTTAACCAGGACCAAAGGAAAGAATTATAAGATTTTCCCACAATCATGGACCCATAACCTTGCGCAGTCCACACTACATAATGTAATGAATATCCCGCACTTCGGCAGACACCAGGAAGTCAATGCATGCGTCAAGTTGTTGTTGTCCTGCTACCACAGAGGATACTTATAGTTGGATCGTCGCATCACTATGGATCTGACCTTGATCAATCGGATCACAGGACCTAGTATGCAAGTCCCTGACCCACAGGAGTTTTACCCTAGAAAGACCTCAGACCGAGCACTAGCTCAGAGGATAAAAGAAATGTATGGAAATGTTGAGAAAGGAACGTGAGGCTACAAGTTAGCCTCTATCCAGAGTGGCAGAGTGCGCCTTGCCTGTCAGCTAATTGCAGGAAAGATAGTTCACAAGAATAGACCACCACAAGTGACTAGAGTCGTAGTTGACCTCGCAGGGAAGTGTGCCGAGGGACTACAGATGAACTGGGTGCAATACCTTGTAAACCAGCTAGAGCTTGATTGCAGAGAAGAGCAATACCAAAGGTACGAGTTCCACTATAGTTGGTTGCTCATACTAATCTCTTTCATTACATGGGAGCTACCAGAAGGTGCCACTTTTCTGGAGATCGAACCCTTCAAACCACTAGCTGCGATGTTCTGTATGCTGTGGTACTCCAGCGACATGAAGAAGCAGTGGTAGTCCAATGTCGTCATCCACACCTATTATAACCAATTGAAGAATGCAATCCAGTCTACATCGTGCCTCACCCCAAACACACTTCATAGGTTTAGACCTTTGATAAAATTCAACGCAGACCGCCACTTCACCTATATCACAGCGTGCACTAATGAGCGCAAACAACAGCTCTAGTCGTACTACAAGTTGATAGAATAAGACTTGGAGAAGATCACCAAGGAATGGTCGGCGGACCTCCTTGTTGTCGCGGACCCCGCAGAAATGTCCGACGTGGAAATCCCTGAAGCTATGCCGGATACACCTAGACCAAGAAATACTAAGAAGGATGATGAAGTTCAATATGTCCATAGAAAATCCACGAAGACTACTTCAATCTCACCTACGCGGAGAGGTGATGGTGAAGAACTAGGTGGCACATAAGTTGAGAAAAAAAGAGGTGAGGTTACTCCGCCTAGAGAGGAGTATCCCAATAAGAAAAGTAAGATTACCCCACCAAAGCCCTCATCCCGAAAGAAAACTAAGGCCACCCGGACTACATTTAAGACTACCCTGACACCGGATGACTTCAACTTCCTAATCGTTGCGCTGAATGATGCTTCACTAGAGATTGCAGAAAAGAAAGAAGTGAAGCAGGAGGAGGTATTCAACCAAATCAAGGGCGAACTTCAAGAAGTGCAACAGGCACTCCAGTCGATCCAATAAGTTTCTAATGCACCCTTGACAATTGGAACAACATGAATAGTTGATGAGCTCACCCAATTACACCAGATCATCGAGAAAGTCGAAGCTCACCTTCGACGAGCTCAAGAAGACACAACGCAAGCCACCCAATCTTTGACACAAGTATAGATCACACTTGTAGAATAATAGAGTAAGGAAGAATTGGAAAATATTGCCCTACAAACAAAGTGGGATGAGGAAAAATCATAGTTACAAGAAGGCAAGGACCAGTTGCTAGGAGAGCAACTTAAAGTACAGGAAAGGGTTCACAAAGCACTTCACTCTGTGACGGTAATAGAAGTGAAGATTGAATAATGTGTCCCACAGGAGGTGGCACAACTTGAAGAAGTAATCCAACAACTTCAACAGTGCATCAGAGAATTGGAACTTCATACCATGCCCGAGACTCCTCAAGAAATAAGACATCTAAGGGAGGAAACTGCCCGTAGTGCAGTTGGTCGATTAAAAACCTTTGCCTTGAAATGCAAGTAGTTGAGTGTTAGAAGCGCCCAGACTTATGAGAACCTCACAGAGAATCCAGAGTTACAGCAAGTGGAGGCACAACTCCAAGAAGCAAAGCAGCACATAGATACCCTACAGGCACAGCTGACGACCTTGACCCTAGTCGAAAGAATGAAGAGGTTTGTAGAAAAACACACCAGCCAACAACAGGTACACACGCTGCAAAGTAAAGTGATGGAAGTCTCGCAATGACTTCAACCAATCCAAGAAAAGGCATGCCAACTATTCATTGAAGTTGAAAGACAGGGAACCAAGATTGAACGGGTTGTCATCACCACAGAACAATGCCTGGAAGGGCCAATAAATGACACAATGATCCAGGAGTTCACTGAGCAAGAGGTTGTCACACTGCATCAGGTCGAAGTAGCTCGAGCCAAGCTCGAGGAATTTGAGGTGGAATTGATCAGACCAGAGTGACTCGGGATGAGTCACAGGTGAGTGTTGGGGGCCTGATGGCCCTTGACCAACTTTTGAGGAACACTTGGTCATATTTGACCATTTTTGGACTTCGACAGCTTGTCAAAGATGGATCATCAAGTGAAGTAGAGATCATGGGATCTTGGTCCACTTTTGAGCCCTTTTAGGTTTTTGGGTTAGTGTAATGGGAAAGGGATGTCGACCCATGGGTTTACCCATGTTTAGGCCTATTTTGTAAAGTATAAATAAGTAGCTAGGCAATGTAAGAGAGGGAAATAAACTAAGTGCTAGTAAAGGCTTTGTGTATACTGTATGACCGACTTGTGTATACTGAGTGCAAGTGTTGTAAGTGCTTAGTGCACAGATTGTAAGAAGGCTCTATGCCATATCTACTCGGGGAAGGAGGATCTGGCGACGTGCGCGCAGATCTCCTATCTTATGCAGAGTACAAGTTTGAGCTCTATGTTGTAACCAGATTGACCAAAGCTAATAAAGAAGAATAAGACTTTGTGGACGTATCCCCAAGGTGGGGGTGAACCACAGTAAACCTGTGTGTTGTGCTCAGTGCCTAGACCTAATGTGTTTATCTCTTCCCATATGTTGTGTCTTGATATGATTATACTATGTTCTTTTCTATGACACACTTAGATAGATCTACTTTGCTTTGTGCTTCTTAGATGTATGGGTGTAGATCTGTGTCCCAGCTAAGGTTGCAAACACCTGAGTCTTGCAACCGCCCCTGCCTCTACCTCAGGTGAGACTTCATCTGCTTCATAGGTGTTGCCGAAAGGGCCAGTAGTACGGGTTTTGTTGGTGCATTGTTGAAGCGTTGAACCCTAGGTCTGCCCCTGTGCCAATAGCCAATAGGGGGAAAATTGCAGAAGCAGACTGTCAGTTCTGTCTGACAGAGATCGCATCTGACAGAACACTGCATGGGAAGTATGACCAACGTCTGCATGCACAGCCTAACAGATAATTTATTCAATGAACAACCTTAAAGACATGACATGATCGCATATTCAGCAATTAGATCTAGTTTTGAGTATATGTAGGCATTTTTTCCATTTTGTTAATGTCGATGGTAGAGCTACGCTCCCGATTGAAAAGTCTTGATGAGGCCTCTAGTTCTCTAGTTATGTACATGCATTTGAGATTTCTTGTTTAATGTAAGTCAGCTTCCCTTCATCTCTTCGTAGCATGGGTGATCCAGTCGAGGGTAGTTATGTTTTTGTGATTTATGTTTAAGCACAGTAATATCACCACGAGTTTAAATTAGCTTCCTGTGTTTTCTTTTCCCTCTGATACTGAGAAATTGAGCATGGATGTTCTAGTGAAGTTGTTGTGACTTCTTTGTAATGTATGATTGATTGTGTTAGCACTCTGTAAATTCCAAGAGGTTGACAAAGAAGGAATCCACAAAGGTAACTTTATCCAACCGCTTTTAAAGCTGGGATCTAGCCCTTCCATCTTCGGAGAGGGATCTCTCTATATGATTTAGCTTTTTTTTTAATTTAGATATTAGGCTAGGTAAAGGAACAAGTATGTTTTGTTGTAAAAGGGTTTATAAATTGGTTGAGACAGTCTACACATCCATTGGGCTATGGGGTCTGTATTTAATTAAATATGAGAAACAACCAGAAACGCCAAAGAAGACTTTCATAGGGCGAGATAATGTACTCAACTGTATCTTTTAGTAATTCAAATGATGGACAGAAGAAAAGATAAGAAAAATAACTTCGACTAACAAGCAGTTAAGAATTTATTAATCAAAGATATCAGAAGATAAACATTAAAATCTTTAGAATCGGAAACAGGGTATCAAAGATAAATCCTGCAACATTACGTTACTCTTCAAGATTAGTTCTAGAAAACAGAATGATTACAGAGAAAGAAAAACATTCAACTTAGAAAATTAACATCACCAGTGAACACACGCAAGAATCCTGTAAAAGCGCCTCCTCTTTATTAATGGCAGATCTCTTAAAAATATTACAGTTTGATAGCGATAGGGTGTGCGAATCAACAACCCTCAATACTTCGAGAGTTGAAGTATTTATAATTCAAATTACAAACGTTCCTGTCATAACTGATCAGGACGTGCTCATTCTATTTTTAGTCTAACTACTTTAACTAATCAAAAATTGTTTGATGACTCAGTACAACTGCATGCGGAATTTCTGGGGTAGGCCGTTGGCGAGGTGCCTTTGCAACCTCTTCTGACTGGACAGGTGACTGGATAGTGACAGCTCATTTGCTAATCTAGTAGATCACAAAGTTCTTCCCATCTGAGATGACTTGGCACTGTGACTTTAAGTAATCTCCGATACACTTCATCCATGTCTGTATACTTAGTGAATGTAGGCTTAATGAGGAATATGTATCGAATCTCGTGTTGGATACTAATATCCAACTGCAGGACATCCATGAATGCTTTTCCTGTGATGCTCCATTGTATCCCTGCAAACTTAGAGCTGTCCTTAGACACTTTAGCCAATCTCTTCTTGTAATCAGGGAGTGTTATTAGTTTGTCATTAATGACCTTCAGACCAGGTAGGCCTTTATTTTGGAGAGCATCAATCTTATTGAAGAACTTCTGTACTCCTTGATCCATGACTTGAACCTTTTCCTCGAGCTGAAGCATTAGACTTCTCTTGGTTAAAACCCTTTTTACCTCAAGTATAGTCTTTGTTCTGTCCTCGATTTTTAATTCCTCAAGTTCCTCTCTGGTCTTGGAATTCAGGAACTTGATGATCTCATTTGCTTGTGCTGGCATGTCTCCCAGCTCCACTCTGATTTTCTCAATGGCCTGTTTTCTCCTCTGGAGCAACTCATTTTGTTCAAACATGATTTGAATCATTGGCCATATTTCATTGATGGACTTGGTGATGTCTTTCCATACAATCTCTTTGACCTCATCCAAAGTCTTCCCTGCCATTGTTTGCTTTTGGAGCTGTTGTAACTCCTTCCTGAGATGCTCTATTACCTGCTTTTCTTTGGATAGGCTTGTCTGAAAGGAAGTTTTGAGCTCTTAGAGGTTTTCCACTTATTTCTTAAGCCTGCTGATTTCTGTCTCTTGCAGGTTTATTTTCTCCATGGACTTGGCAAGGTCTATTGTTCCTTCTAGTAGTGACACTGGTGCTACAGAGGGGATTGTTGTCATTGTTGTTGTGCTTTCTCCTGAGATAGGAATAGCACTCAATGGAATGACTTCCATTGGTTTCATCTGTTCTTTCTCTTTCAATAATTTTTTCAACTCATCTTCCATTTCCTTGAGCTGAGCATTCTACTCCATGAGCAACTTTAGCATCTCATCCTTCTCACCTTCTTTCTTTGCTATCTCCTTCGCCTGAGAGTCCTCTATGGGCGGGAGCTTCAGCTGTTTTATTAAGGATGCTGTAAGGTAGCTAGAGAGGTAGTGGGGGGGCCCAGAGGGCCCATAGTGATAATAGTGGAGGTCATTCAATGTAAGGTGGACTAGGTCCAATATATTATTAAATAAGGCTCACTATGGTAGTTAGATATAATAAATGCAAGAGGACTTCTTAGAAGGTTCTACTTCTAGAAGATTCCTCCTCTAGAATGTTCTTAGGTGATGGTAGCACTATATAAAGGGGTTCAAGCAATGTAATGAGACATGAAGAGAAATATTGTATTTGGAGCGGTAGCTCAATAGGAAGATGTCCCCTCGAAGAGGCAAGTGAACAGGAGAGGATCTCTTCCATAATAGGATCCATTGTATGGTGTTGCACTACCTCAAGGGTTTTGGATATTTCTTGTGTTCATTGTTATGGTGAATGGTTTATGGTTTATTCTTGGTTATTTCTGAAGTATATTTGCAGATCTGGTTTAAGTACTTAACAAGTGGTATGAGAGCACTTTCCAGGGCCGGAGTTGTGGGCAACTATTTTTATTTTTGTAGATTTTTTTTTCGGTGAAGAAAAAAGAGGGCCGTGACATTCCAGACAGTTTCAGTATATTTCTGTTCAAAATTTGCAGAAAAGGGTTGTAGATATGATTTCCTCTTATAAAAACACCCAAGTTAAAAAAAAAAATCATCCGAAACGAAGTCCGGAAGGTCAAGATATTGAGGTTTTAAAATCTGCAATTTTTCAGGGTTTTTTTCTGTGGACGGCGGCGCGATTTGTTTTTATTTATGTAGAATTTGGAGGCCAAATTTTCCCAAATAAATTACATATCTGAGTTCTTCTCATAATTTTACCCAATTTCAAAAAAAAATCAACTGAAACGGAGTCCGAGAAGTGAAGTTATGAGCATTTCAAGTTCAACAGTTTTTTAGGGTTTTCCAGAAAAAACCGTGATTTTCTGCTGTAACTTATTGGGTGAGTTCATAGGATGCTCAGATGGCTATTTCTTCTCAAAACATCAAATAAATTCTTGAATCATTCAAATCCCAATTGTTTCGCACATTGGATGACAGATTGGATGCATTTGTACATGGCCTCACAAACAGCCTCACATACGGCCTCAAAGATAGTTTTCGTAGTATTCAAGATTCATTGAATAACATGCAGGAAATATTTCTTATGGAGGGCCTCAGGGATGAATATAATCAAGAAATATATGCTTGGTATGATTTTGAGGCAGATTGTGATGATTGGTATATGGATAGTTTTCATTTATGGGATGACAACCACTTCCATATTTTATTTGATGACTCTACTCCACCTTCTGTAGAGAACATCAATGTTTCACATCAGGAGCTAGTTACCAGCGTTCAGTCTGCATATTCTACAGTGGTATTATTCCTTCCAGATTCTGCTACGACCTTTTTCCCCTATGTGGATGGATCTTCTTATTTGGATCCACATGATAGGTGTCAGTCTTTGGAGCATCATTCAAAGTTGGTTATTGGGTTCCAAAATCTTCCACAGGGAGTTTACATGAGCACTTGGACATGGGACCCGGGCTTACAATGGTGGTTGGACTACTTCAGCATGGTGGATTTCCTTTCTACATGGGACCTTGGTTCTTTAGTCTTCTTCAGCATTATGGTCCATAATTATCCATGGGACCCTGGTATATGGTTGTACATCAAGAATTGAGGACAACACTTTCATAAGGGGGATGGAATGTAAGGTAGCTAGAGAGGTAGTGGGGGGGGCAGAGGGCCCATAGTGATAATAGTGGAGGTCATTCAATGTAAGGTGGACTAGGTCCACTATATTATTAAATAAGACCCACTATGGTAGTTAGATATAATAAATGTAAG
>ML808283.1:45508-55942 GCA_009831015.1 Picea engelmannii
GGTGATGGTAGCACTATATAAAGGGGTTCAAGCAATGTAATGAGACATGAAGAGAAATATTGTATTTGGAGCGGTAGCTCAATAGGAGGATGCCCCCTCGAAGAGACAAGTGAACATGAGAGGATCCCTTCCATAATAGGATCCATTGTATGGTGTTGCCCTACCTCAAGGGTTTTTGATATTTCTTGTGTTCATTGTTATGGTGAATGGTTTATGGTTTATTCTTGGTTATTTCTGAAGTATATTTGCAGATTTGGTTTAAGTACTTAACAGATGCGATGTCAGCATTTTTCTTTTTTATCATCTCTTCTGTAGCTTTCACATTTGAAGGATCGTAGCCGATCTTTAAAACCATCTCCTCCAAGGTCTTAATTCTGTTGTCCTTCACAAAAGATGATATCTTTTCCAGCTTAAGCTACGTCTGAGCGTTGTTCAATGACACCTGGAATTTTTCTGTGGAAGTTGAAGCATGTGCCAATGTGTGAAAAACCATCTCTCCTGTTTGTTTATGCAGATCCATCTGATCTACTGGGTGCACGTCTTTTGCTTGGAATTCGAAAGTGGCCCTCTTGTAGTCTGAAATAACCTTGCGATCCGGTACCTGTGCTTGGAGGTATGCCATGTGCATTCTACCTTTATCTGTGTCAAATGCTGACAACAGCCTGTGTTGTGTCGTGGATGACTGCTTCTGGAACTGGGTGTAGTACTGCTAGTGAAGGTCTGGTTCTTTTTCTTGATCAATTCGTACTTTTTGAAAATGCCCAACTTGGGCACAGTCTTGCTTGGCTGAGTATCCAGGGGAGAATCTGTGGATTTATTCGGTATTGCTGTGGTGATTGCCTTATGTTGGCTCGAGCCAAAAGGTAGAATGACCAGCTTGATCCCTGTGGTAGCTACTGTGGTAGGTGGGACTTCTTGTTCTATTGTCGCGCCAGGCGTTGAAACTGTCTTTGGCCTCTTGGTGTGCATCTGGAACTCCTCTGATGAAACCTCTATTACAAGAGGAGATGACTCTTGTCGGGGCCTCTTCTCCTTGGGGACCTGAGGTGTGGTAGTGGGTGGCACACTCGTCGAGGGCACCTACTATTCCACTTCAACTTGTTGTTCCACGTCCATCAAAGTGTCAGGCACCCATACTGTCTGATTTGCGAATTTCTCGATCTCTGGCTTGGACTCATGAGCATACGGGACATTCTTATTTTTTACCCTCATTTCCGAAATGATCCTACATGGATCATAGTGCCAGGTGAAACTTGTAAAGAATTTCATCTCCTTCAAGATTCTATCCACTTCTTCTCCTGCGCCTCGACTATTGCAGATGAAAGAACCAATCTGCCCCTTGATTCTCAATTGTTGATTCTTCTTCAGGGAAACAAAATGAATGTCATTTGAATTCATTATCTGCCTAATATATTCTAATGCAAAAATTCTTACCGGTACATATTTTGGCATCTTGTAGGGTGCCAATTCGCACCCGAAAACTCTGATCTCAGTGTGATTCTGATACAGGAACCAGTCTCCTATCTTTGCATTGTCCGAGAGATGTAGAATTCTCTGGACCTCTTCATTTATTCGTGGCTCAAGCCTGTCGCTCAGCATGCTTACCACCGGGTGATAGAACAGATCAATGAAAACCTTGAAGCTATATTCTGTGGAGTTATGCTTCAGAAGAGAAGTCCATGCTGTGACTGGCTGGGGCCTTCCGTCTGCGTCCATTTTCTGCATGGAGAAACTGAATTTGTCGGCTTGAAAGTAAACAAACATGTACGCCAGTAAGGAAGAATATCTGAACATGCCCTCTATGCCGAAATTCATGAATTGTTCGTGAATATTATCGGCCAAGAAGGTGCTGTAGTCGAACTGCGTTGTGGGTTTTCATCATTTGAGAAAATGGACAGAAAACCCAGGATGGTCTCATCTACCCATTGGTCGGAATAGTAACCAAGAAAGGCACAGAGGGAAGAAATGATTTGGTTTCCTTTGGTGGAGATCATGGATGAAGGGTAAGGGGGATTGGTGGAAGGGAAAGGAGAGGAAGTGGGAAGGAAGAGATCAAATATATGAGCTCTCTGAGGAAAGGTCATTTTCTGATATAGCTCAGTGAGGATTTCTAAATTGAAAGGGGACACAGATTCAGCACGGGGAATTTGCATCATCTGGTCAATGTCTTTGGGAGTGATGAAGAAGAGGACGTCTCCAGATGAAGATATGATGGCCCTCTGTTCGGGTATATAGTGGGCTTGGAATTTCAGCGTGAATTCAGGAAAGTGATGTATCTGGGGGAAAAGGTACAGCGGCAAATTGGACTCCCAGAGTCCAATTTCGTCGCTCTGGTACAAGAACACCTCTCGTAGCCATGACTGGAGGTCCAAAAAATCGAAGTCGCAAATGGTATCTGCGATCAATCGATCTTTATCGACCAAGGGGATTTGGTCCAGGTCGACAGGAGGAGGACGAAAAGGATTCCCTTCTCCTTCAGCTTGTCTTGGCTTTGACACCATTTCAGCAACAGTACCTGCAATAAACACGATGTTAGTGGGGTAGACTGACTATGGATGAAGGTGGTGGAAAAGCGATGGAGGTGTAAGAGTAAAATTTTCTGGTGCGATGGATGAATAGTGAATGAAGAGGGAAAATGGTAATTTTATTTAAAACTGGGTCGGTTGGACGCGGGAAAACGGTCAGCATGACAACGAGTATGTTATCCAGTTATTAATGGACAACGGGCCACTAAGGGGTGATATGGCAGATGAAGGTGGCCAAAGCATATGGACGGGTGATGTGGAGGCTGGTGATTGGAGGTAAAAGTCGCCAAAAGGGGTTGTTCATGAGTGAGGGACTTAAGTACTGACAACAGGGACTGACATCAGTTATGGGATGTGACACGACCCCGGGAGCAAGTGGAACAAGTGGACTCAGTGGAGGATGATGTCCATGAGTGACGGGCTATCAAATAACATGTGGGGGATAGGAATTCTGGACCAATGGGACAATGCCACATGTAACAAAGGGCCCGCTGAAAGGAATATTCATTCTGGACCCCCCCCCCTTTGGTTAAAAGCAGAAAACTAGGGGGGGTCCAAAATTCATCGTGAGCCATAGATCTGCGCGCTTATTTCCTGGCTGCAGATCTTAGCACGCTCCTTAATACTCATTACGGACCCCCCCCCCCTCGGTTAAAAGCAGAACGGACGGGGGGGGTCTGAAATCCATTGTAGACCGTTGATTCAAGCGCTCTATTCTGGGCTGTCTAGATGTGCGCCCACGTTATTACCAATTCCGTACCCCCCCCAGTTAAAAGCAGAATGGTCGGGGGGGTCCGGAATGCACTATGAGCCGTAGATCTTAGCACCATGATCGGGACCGTTGATAAGTGCAAGAAACATAGATCAGGAGCGAAATACGTATGCACTTGGGGAAAACTTAGGATAAAAGCCATTTCATGGGTTTTTCTTCAATTTTACAAAGGAACACCACCATGGGACTTTGAACGACTATTTTTTAAGCATTTGGAACATGGTGTGATCTTGATTTCAAGCTAGTTTTAATGGACTTTGAACAATAAAGCAACTGACCTACATGATAACCTATCTTCCTAGGACAATTAGCCCAGATTAAACTGTTGGGTTAAGAAATTATTTTACCTAAGGGCTATCTGACCAGGATTAGACAGTCTGGTCAGATTTATTCACTAATCTAACCTAAGGGCTATCTGACCAGGATTAGACAGTCTGGTCAAATTTATTCACTAATCTAACAAGATTAAATTTAAAAAGAACTTGGCCATGCTTGAAAGGTATGGCCAAGTTACTATTATTGCATGGGGATTTTCTTTTCAATTCTTTTATGCCCTCTTTTACTTTTCTTTTCTTTTTATTTTTCTTTCTTTTCTTTTTCTTTTTCTTTCTTTTTTCTTTTTTCCTTTTCTTTCTTTTTTTCTTTTCCCTTTCTTTTTTTCTTTTTTCCTTTCTTTTTTATTTTTCTTTTTACAAATTATTTGCAGAATGAAACATCATTTGTCAACAAAAACATTAGATACAGATAATATCCAAGTCATCAATTGATTCCCATAATTTATGGAGTGATAACAGCGGCTCCACCTGGGGATGGTACTTTCCCTATTAAGTGCCAAGAATCCTGGTTCCTGTCATTCTGAACAAATCTGTCTAGTATCCTTCATTGGTTTTATTCTCAAAAATGGAAAAACAGTGATTAGCAGCTTAGGGCCTTCTCTTCGGGCTTCAACCAACTGACTAATGTTCCAAGCTCAGAAAAATGCAAGTAATAAATGAAAATTAAAATGGTATGTACAGTAGAGAGTGGAAAACTCAAATCTTCTACTGAGGAGGTACATAATGTTTCAGCATCCTGCCATTCACTGGTGCTCCTGGAAGATCTGACCCATCAGCATTGTTTAACAAAAAGGCATTGTTTCCTCTGAAAGCTTGGATCATATATGGCCCTGTCCACAGATTATCAAATTTTCCATGTTTCCCTTTGTCTTCATTCCTGGCATCCCATCTCAACACCAAGTCTCCCAGCGCAAAATCATCCTCCTTGGTTCGTTTGTCGAAGATCTTCTTGATGTTTTCTTGGACGACCTGTGTTTTGTTGAAAACTTCTTCTCTAGTCTGTTGCAAATGAATCATTTGGTTGATTCTTCTCTATGAATCGTTTGGCTCAGCTTGCACCTCTTGAAGTAATTTCATAACAGGGACTCCTAGAGAAGTAGGGAAAATTGCCTCTGTACCATAGACCAGTTGGTAAGGTGACATACCAATTGACCTTTTGGTGGTCAATCTATCTGCCCATAAAGAAAATACCAACTTATTGTGCCATGATTTTTTGTTTTCCTGCAAAGTTTTCTTGATGATATTTACCAAAGTTTTGTTTGAGGACTCCGCCAACCCATTCCCCTGAGGGTAGTAGGCTATGGAATGCCCCAAACCAATGTGGTACCGGTTGCAGAAATCTATGAGTTTCTTCGACCGAAAGGCACCTGCATTGTCAGTTATGATCTTTCTAGGACAACCAAAACGAGACAAAATATTGTTTTCAAGGAATTTTATAATTACTGAGTCAGTGGCTTGCCTGCTCGGTATCGCCTCGATCCACTTGGTGAAATAATCGGTGGCAGTAAGAATCCACCGGTGTTGGCCTGAAGAAGGTGGGTGTATCTCTCCAATGAAATCGAGCCCCCATTGTTGGAAAGGGGCCTCAACTGATATAGGTTTCAGAGGTAGAGGAAGGAGCTTCCTTTTACCTTCAAACAGTTGACACTGGTGACATGTTGTTACTTTCTGATGTACATCTGCAAACAGGGTGGGCCAGTAAAAACCAGCTCTGAGTATTTTGTTGGCTGTAACCTTCCAGTTCAAATGGCCGCCACATTCTCCTGCATGAAACTCTTGCAACACTTTATCATCTTCATCTTTCAGTAAACAATTTAAAAGAATACCTGCGGGGTCTTTCCAATACAAATTTCCTTCTAGAATACAGAATTTCAAAGCCTTCAAATTTAAAAATCTAGCTTTAGTCTTAGTTAAACCAGGGGGAGCTTGTAAATTTTGTAAGACAAATATAAGGTATGCATACCATGGAGAGTTGAGAAATACCTCTCTAACGTTTGGAGTCGCCATCTCGCCCTATTCATCTGCAACATCTAGAAAATTAATGTCAAGAGCCTGGAAATTAGATTCAGCCGTTAATTTAGCAAGGCCTTGGCCTTTGATTAGTTTTGTGGGCTTAATCTCTATATCATATTCTAAAATTACAGCAATCCATTTTCCCCTTCTTCCATCAGGGTTGTCTTGTGTCAAGATATCCTTTACTACCATGTTTGGAACATAAGCTACGGTGTGTGAATGGAGAATGTAGACCCTGAAGTCCTTTATGGCTTTTACCAAAGCAAAAGTTTGCTTCTCCATGATATTGTAGTTCAGGGCAGCATCTCTTAAATCTTTGCTGAAGAAAGCAATGGGTTGTTCGTACCCTTCACTGTTCTTCTGTAGTAATACCGCTGCTATAGTATGTTCAGAGGCGAAAGAAAAAAGATAAAAATCTTTAGTGAAATCAGGACTGATCAGAACTGGGGCCTCTGTGAGTGCTCGTTTGACTTGTTCGAAGGATTTTCTAGACTCAGAGTCCCATTTTATTTTTATGTTCATAGAAAGTTAATTTGTCCGATAAAAGACTGTAGTTCTTTGAGGTTTCTTGGGTGTTCTACTTTCAGTATGGCCTCTATTTTGTTGGGGTCAATTCTGATTCCATCCTTAGAGATGATATGTCCTAGCAATTTGCCTTCTTCTAACCCAAAAAGACATTTCTTAGGATTTAAAGAAATCCCAAACCTTCTACACTTCTCGAAAACTCGTCTGAGGTTCCGCAGGTGTTCATCACCCAATTTGGAAAACACAGTCACATCATCTAAATAAACGACAATAAACTTACCTGCTTCTTCCACGAAGGTGATATCCATTGCCCTCTGAAACGTGGCTCCCGCGTTCATCAGACCGAAAGGCATCTTCACATACATGAAAGTGCCCCATGGTGTGGTAAAAGCGGTTTTATCCTGATCATCTGGGTGAACTAGGACCTGGTTGTAGCCTGAGAAACCATCTAACAGAGATATCCTACTGGACCTGACCACCCTTTGCAGGAGGTGGTCCATTTTCGGTAATGGGTAATTATCTTTCAGGGATACTTTGTTTAGATTTCGGAAATCAATACAGAGCCTGATTTCGCCGGTTTTCTTCTGTGTAGGGACTAAATTAGAGACCCACTTAGAGAAACATAGCGGTACTATGATCTTGGCATCACACATTTTCTTGATTTCTTTTTCTATCAGGGGAAGCAACTTGGGATTTATCCTCCTAAGTTTCTGCCTAAATGGTTTTTGATCTTCCTTTATGGGAATCCTGTGTTGTATGATGCTGGTATCATAGGCTTTCAAATATTCATAGCCCCAGGAAAAAACATCAGTGTATTCTTTGAACAGTTCAATGTATTTGAGCTTTTGTTCTAGGGGTAAAGATTTGGACAGTTTGACCATCCTAGGTTTCTCTTCGGTCCCTATATTACGTTCTTCTACCTCTTGTCTGTGGGCTTCTATTTTTGGTTTCTTAGCTACATCGTTACTGTCAAACAGATCTTCTAAAGGAACAAGCCCTCTAGGTAAAACATTGTTTTTCAACTGTAATACATCGGCATCCATTTCGTCATCTCCTAAATCTCCTGAATCTACTGTATCTACTCCCGAATCTACAGTATTCACACTAACTATTTCAAAATCAGAATTATTTACATTCTCGTCTTCATTATCTAAATCTATATTAGTACATTCAAAATCATTTTTACATTGCAGAAAGTCATCAATCTGATCATCGTTTCCAAACACTTTCCAGTACCTGATATTGTCTGGGACTGTAGGTCTGCATTTCACTTCAATAGTATATGGGCGATTCACGTGGAAGGGGATCTTACAGGTGGCTGTTGACGTAGCTAATCCATCAGCCAGGATATTCTGCCCTCTCGGCATTACCTGCAAGTCAACTTCGGTAAAACACCTCAAGGCATCAAGAACAACATTCCTGTAGGCTCTAAGGCATGGATGTTTGGCAGAGTACTCACCTTTGATTTGCTTGATTATTAATTCAGAATCACCCCTCGCCATTATCTTCTTAGCACCAACTTTTTTCAACAGTTTCAGGCCGAGCATTAAAGCTTCATACTCGGTAACATTATTAGTGCACTGGAAATTTAACTTGTAGGAATGATTTTCTGAGTACCTGTCTCTGTGATTATGTAGCCAGACTCCAACTCCTGCTCCTTCTTTACTCACAACTCCATCAAAATCCATACTCCAGAAGTCAGCGGGTAACTCTTCAGTTATCACATTCTTCATTTTTGCTACCTCAAGGATCTCTAGGCCTTCATCTTGACCAGATAGGTCTTCCATCAGTTGAATGTCTTGCTCTTCCGTATCACCATCATTGTACAAGATGAATGAATCTAGATCAGAATGTGTAGAGTAAAGGGGGTAATTGTGCAGTTTCTCTTGATTACTGACCATGTACTTCATCAATGTTTCTCTATACAACCTCCTCTATTGTCCAAACACTGGAATAGTGGCATAAGACATATCCAACTGCAAGGTTCCTTTCAACTTAGCTCCCCAAGACTGGGATAGCAACATTCCATACTTAGGCGGGATGTCTGCAACCACCATCTCCATTACCATGCTTTTTGAAGGGATCTGAACCAGGGTGATGCATAGGTCTTTGATCAAACCAATACATTTGACTTTGCTGGAGTCAAATGAGTGTAAATCCTTGTATGGTCTGGTGACCTCCAGTCCCAGTTTTTCCATTACTTCTTTAGGCATCAGGTTGTGTGAGGCACCTGAGTCCAGCATAGCGTTATGTAATATCAAGTCGTGTATGTTTAAACTAATGTAAAAGGGAGCTACATCACCGGTATCATCTCGACCGTCTACTTCAGGTCCAAAGAGAAGTTTGGAATGATCGTCAGTAAGGTTCACAGTGTCTGAATGAGTCACTGATCCAATAGTCAAGGCCTTGGTGCCTATGTCAGCTTCAATGGCCAGTGCTTTTATTACCTGTGAACGATACCCGTCTCTGGTCATCAACTCTGTAAGTGGTATGGGAATTTTTATTTTGGCCAATTCCCCCTCCAGGCTAAAGGGTGTGAGAGTTCTACCTTGGTTTAGCATTTCTAGCTTGTCCATCATATTCTTTGGCTCGGAAGTACTCAGTGGGCTAACAGGTGACACCTCAGGCTGTGATGGTCTTTTTAAAATGGTGATGTTTTTCTTCATGGGAGCGTCTACTTTACTCTTCTCAGGGACTTTCTCAGCAACATTTTTCTCGGAAGTCTTCCCGGCAGGTGGCTCAGGGGTCTCCTTAGTTTCAACTAACTTCTTAGTTTCAGTGACCTTCTTGGAAGAAGTCCCTTCTGTCTTCAAACTCCCTTCTGTCTTCTTGCTATGCAGGTTGTACTGTCGGTGTACTTCCAGAATAGCATTCTCAAAGGCTTGTTGTTCAGCATCTTCGGCTTCTTCACTTACCTTTGTTTGATTTAGCAGAAAGAGTTCCTGCTCTTCTTGAGTAAGGAAAATGGCCTCGTTGTCATGAATGCCCATGAGGTTGATGTGTGTGTCCTCCAATTCCTCAATCACTTCTCCCCCTTCATCGGCGTAGTTTTCTTGGAGGGGAGGTCTGATTTGCTGATCAGGACCTCTCTAATCCCTTTGATCTCTTTGATCCCTTGGATCCCTTGGATCTCTTTGTCTGATTTGAGGAGGGTTTCTTCTAAAATTGGGGTTTCGAATATGAGGAGCAGGTGTGTTGTCTCTCGGAGGATTTCTGTCTGAAATACTCATTCTTTCTATCAATAATTCCAATGTTCTGACCACATAATCCAATTTGGAATCAGTGGTTGACGTGGAAGGTTCTTCTTTGATCGTGACTCTCCTCTCTGACCTCTGACGGGCCCTTTTTTCCAACAGATTGGCCTCCACACTAATAGCACTTTTCTGCATGTCTTCTAGGGTGGCAGCATTTCTTTCTCTTAACTGGTAAGACATGTCAGCATCAAATCCATCAGGGAATTTAATCAATGCCAAACCCTGTGGAGGTTTAATTTCAGCCGGGATGGCATTGTACAAATTATTAAAACGGGTGCAGTAGTCTTGTACCGACTCACCTTGATTTATTCTTATGGTCTCGTATTCTGACAGTATCTGGAGAGGGTTTTTCTTTACCTCCCATCTGTCAAGAAAAATTCTATGGAACGCAACAAGGTCAGGGATTGAGGCAGTGGGTAAATATTTGAACCATTTCTTTACGTCTCCTGTCAGACTTTGGGCGAACAATCTCATTTGGATGTCAACTTCGTCGACTTCTTGCAAATCAAAGTAGTCATTCATTTTTTCCACATGTTGTTGGGCGTTTAGAGGTCCGGTTGCTTCAAACTGTGGAAGTCGTGTTTGGTAGTCTTGGGGCATGGCATGTAGCGGCGCAGCCAACACCAAAGGAGCATATCGAGATTCCATGATGTGATCTAGGTGGATATCGGTGGCCACCCACCTTTTCTGACTGGCTCAAAATAGTTTTCTGGCAATTTTGGCAATTTACTATTTTTAGCAGGTTTTAACTTCTAGGGCCATTTTGGGGGCCTAAATGAAGGTTTTTTGAGATCTAGGTTCTCAATGATAGCCAAAGGCATGATTGATGCCCCAAAATGAATCTCCTTGATGATACCTTTCCAACGAGCTATCACACGCCTAAAACGGAGATCGTATGCAAAAGTTACGACCCCGGGAAGTTGATGTACTAACTTGCCCAAACGGGGCCCACATGACTTTTGGTGCTTCATCTCCTAGGGTTAGGTTTTTGGATGTATATGAATTTTGGC